>JAFCMP010000142.1:0-173935 GCA_017506865.1 Tribonema minus
AGTGCTGTGTACAAGGCAGAATCGTTCAAGATCGCAGATGGAACCATAAGGTGTGACACCAGCTGGCAGATCTGAAAAGAATAGAGATGCCAGTAGCAGCGGCAGTGACAAGATGCAGACAGAAGAGCGCGAAGTGCCGGTCACTGACTTCAAAGTGGAAAATGTCATTGCGATGTGATGTGACCTCCGCAGAGGACGCAAGAGACGGCAGCGCAGGTACCACAGGGCCGTACACCGCAGCGAACAGCCTCATAAAGCAAGCTAGACCTTCAGCATCGCACACTTGTGCAACGCAACACTGCGCCTGCCCAGGACTTCTCAGTCAGGACGACGAAGCCAAACCACCTGCTGTGCAGGCACTGCATCCCTGTTGCTATGGGCGGAAGTGCGTTTACATGGAAGTGGGTGTGGCAATGACTACAGCCTTGTTGAGGAGCGTAAATTGTCGTGGAACGTGCACTTGCAGAAACGGTGCGGCCCACATGTGTGTGCCAATGAATTGAATCTCAAAATAACAATGCGCCGCGCATACAGGATCAAGTATCTAGTGGGCGCCGGTACGCCGGGCAAATTGCCATATGGCCACCAGCGCCAGCACAACGACATGACACCGCCAAAAGGGGCTCCGGGGCTGCGCAGAGCCCTGGGAGCAGAGCCCTGGCCCGGGGAGCAGGCGACAAAGGTGGTTATAAACACTCCCGCAATACCTTTGATAGGGCGCAGAGTGTGTGTGGGGGGGCAGTCAGCCCCTGTCATTTGCAACGAAGGAGTCTATCCCGACAATCGATCCACCAGGGGGTCATGATGCGCCCTTCCCAGCATTCGTGTAGATGTACCACCACATGATAGTGACGGGTCAAGCGATTTGTGTCCCTTGGATTGTGGGTTAAGTCCACGCGGGGGCGGAGGGTTCATGTGCACTTAATGGACGCAGGATCGGCACCCTGCAGGGCAACAAGCAACAACAGAACACCACAGCGAGCAACAATTGGGGGTCGTACAGCCAGTGCTGCAGCAGTAGAAAGCGCTCAAATGGCGCATTTGCATTGGCTTATTGTGAGGCTGCCTCCCTCACGCAAACAGCAGCACACCTTTTAGCTATCTGGCTCCTGGCCGAGGTTTGGAGTCCCCAATCTGGCGATGGTGCATGTTGGATCCCCCTGTACAGGAACTGGCTGTCTTGCCTGCCACTATACTCTTATTATTATGTGTAGGTCCACAACCCCTTGCCTGACCAGCTACTTAAGATTGCAATATGTGCAACATGCAAGGTAACAGCACGTCCAGATCTGGCTACATCATTTACAGTCCATCCCAATCTTACTTCTCTCTCCTCCAGGGCCCTCGCCGACATAATCCCCATAACCCCTGCCTGCTGTGTTGCAGCCATGTGCCCCATCACGCGTGCAGAGCGCCATCTGCAATGATGCTGATAGCGCAGCCTGAATGCACTGTACAGTCTCGATCATGAATGAGCGTAGTACGCAAAGCGCATGCAGCAGGCACATGCCCACACAAAGACGTCTGGCCACAGCTCCTGCAAAACTTGCACAAGCAAGCCACGGGTGAACAGCCACAAAAGAGCGTTGTTCACTTCACAGACATGCTTTTGTACGAGCCTCATTAGTGACTGATTGACATCTATGTCTTGGTGCAATCTATGGGCTGGACAGCAGCCATGACGGTCCAGGTCTAATTAGCCCTGACAGGCCATGAACTGCATACATGCAGCATCGATGCTCTCTCTATTGCTTCACCACGGCTGTTGCTCCATTTTCTAGGCCTGCTTCAGGTGGGGCCATGTGGGATGGCTAAAAACTGGGCAATGCCCAGCATGGTTCAAAAGAGGTGCTCAACGAGTGACTGAGAGGGCGTATTGTCTGCTACTGTTGGCGTGGTTACAGTGGCCACTATATGGGAGTCAGGAGGGAAGTGGACGACATCAAGCATGCTTTTCGCAGAGGTGCCAGACAAGTCACATCATACCTGATTGTCCGTTGGTCCGCCGACGCCCTTGATCATGAGCGTGCCAACCATGCCCTTGTCTGAATGGGCGTAGATGTGACTGCAGGCAAGCCGAACAACGTATGCAAAACTGTCGTAAGCCACTATACAGAAGTAACGATTTGTGACAACAAATGATTGGTGGTCGAAGCAGCACTTCTCAGACGACACAGACTGAACACCCATGCCTCACACGCTTCAAAGCTTGCACACAGGTTTCATTTTGCGACTGGGTGCCACTGTTTGACTCGTGGCCGATTATCGGCAACTGCTACCGCGAATTTTTGGGTAAGGCATTGGCGGCTCAGCACACCTTGTCACCCAGAGCTCTATGATATTTTGATCCCTTCTCAAAAACCGAGAAACGCGAGCCATGTTCTAGGTTTCAGCGAAAAATGATGCTGAAGTTTGCTGAAAGTGTTCAACGTCAATGGTCGTTGGAGGACTCTCGCATGCATGTGAAGTGGACGATGCGCAAGTGTCCCGTCTGCTTACATTGAGACGATGCCTCTCTGTGCACACAGACTGGCAGCACGCTTTTGACTTGTCTGGTGCAGAGCGCACTGCATGTACTGTAGACACTGGTGCTGCGTGCATACTATGTACTAGTTCTCCCATTTGATTTTCTTCTGTACCAACATAAACAGGGCACGAAATCAGAGTTGAGCACAGGACGGCTGAGTCAGGACATCAGCCTGTTCACAGCCTGGCAGAAGCGAAGCATGTGAGCGTAGCGTAGCACATGCACGTTATGGGAAGCGGCACACGGTACAGCAGAGCTTGCTTACGGCTTAGCCGCAAGCAACGCAAGCAGATAGCACAGCAGAGCGCTAGCTGGAGGCATACTATCTGAGTAGCCCCACTCACCACTCTTTACCGCCGAGAAGGGTAGGGTTTGGTGACAAAGGGGGGAGGGGGCCGTTCGCAGTTGCTGGGTCGCACCCAGGTCTTAACATGCTGGCTGCTGCCATGTGTTCAGACCCTCCCCCTTCTCCAGCAACATCGACAATTTCGGTGGAGGAGAGTCTTATATCAGTTACTGTGTCTCTCCTTGTGCTCCTGCTGCTCCCTATAGCGTATCAAATTTGAAGTAGCGCAGATGCCGCCAGCCTTTCCTCGATGCACCAACGCTCAGCATGCATGCAAAGTAGTCCTGGCGGTGTGCTGCAAACGCTGTTGCACTGAACGCACGTACCAATGTATCAATGCCCTCCCAGCGTATCGCTCCGGCCGGAAGCGCACCACCGCATTGGGGCCTGAAGCAGCAGCGCAGGCACACAAGACGTTCGTATCAAGGCATAAGTTCAAGGTCATGAGGTTTCAACTGCTCTGCAGCTCGTATAAAACCCTTTGTTTAGAATGGTTCGTGGTGTTCAACTGGTGTCGCATCCTGGTGAGATGAGCTCTGGTCCAACATGTACACAGGCGCAAGGCAGGCGGCATGTGGGCATGTAAGTTACGATTAGCTCAAGAAGGTGTCAGCCAGCAGGCTCATGCCACACGTGATGATGCTAGTCGTGTGAGCATTCCCGATGGCAACTCTGTGTCGCGCAGTGGCAACATGATCAGGGAATCAACGCAACCGACTTCAACCTGCATTCATCGATTGTCACAGCCTGTGACAGCACACAAACGCTCTCGAGGGAGCATCATTGCTTTTGTTGCAGCATGGCTGCCACTGTGTTGTGTGACGCTCACGCAAGCCATTTGCAACACCGATCTTGCTCCTTGGTCGGCACAGCTGCTGCATTGCGTGCAAACAATCTTGGCAAAGTGCACAAGACCGCCTGCGCAAAACGGAGGGAGTCTACTGCGTTCTTGATCTCACAAGACCCATGGTTCCACCGCGGGAAAGCTGCATTGACTGCGGCAATCAGCCCTGTCAAGCGCTACCTTGTGGCCCAGCCAAAAGCCATGAGGCACTACCGTCTTGGTCGCCATTTCCGTCAGCCAGACACCAATTACAAGCGAAACAACCCATGAAAACTATACAACCCTATCGATCAGCTCTGCATCCTCAATCCAGATGGACGCCGGGTATCTGGCAGGCTCTGGTGCATGTTATGTACTTCAAAGTATGCGGTATTGGTGCACGCTCCGAGACAGCAGGACTCAATCAGTTTCCCGGTTCAGCGTATGCAAACAGCCGTTGTTATTGCATGCCTGGCAGGCTCAACGGACAAGGGGCATCATTGGCGTGCAATGCCTCTTCGGCTTACGAGCGACTGCGGATGTCAAACTGCTATTGGAACGAAGAAGATCGCAGTCTTGGCAGTCCTCTTCGGTCTGCAACAGCAACCTGCTCAAGGTGCTAACCAGCACACGTGTTTACCAACCCGATTCTATCAAACAGTGCTGCACTGAGTGTGTTCTTCTAGAAGGTCAGTGCACCTGAGTAAGTGTCGACCCAGTCGCCGCTCTGGTGCCACCCAGGGATGGGGCTGGCGTCGTCGCCGGACACGATCTGCAGCAGCGGCAATGAAGCAGCGAACGAGGAAGCATCAGCTCTGCAATTGAGTGACCAAGGTGATGGGCTTTCATCCTGAAAAAGACAGTGGCTGATGTCCGCATTGGGTGCCGATGTCAAGATGCGAGTATTACTAAGCAGACGTCTGCTTTGAATGTGCTTCGCCGAGCGGGTGTTAAAAAGCAGCATGATGTGTGTCAGGCGGCAGCGAAAGCATTGCAACCAGATCTGTCCTACGGTGCTGGGATCACTAACAACACAGTCAAGCATGGTGGCACTGCAGAGGCCTTTCAAACACAGACATTGCTGCTGCTGCTGCCTCTGCTGCTATTGTAGTCATCAACGCACAAGCGGGCAATAGCCAATGGCAAAATGGTGAAGCGAATCAGCGCTGGGAACATGCACCGGAACTGCCTCAAAAGGTCAGTTACAGCTAGAATCGAGATGTGGTAAGGAAGATTTGCTATGGCACGAGCCACATGTGTATGAACCGCAGTACACCAGAACACAGTACCGATGCCACGTGTGGCTGCGTTGGCGATGCAGCCGATGAAGGTAGTTCTGCACTTTGCAGTTGAATGGGGGTGTCAAAGACAGGAAGGACTTGTGGCATCATGCAGCACATCGCAGATAGTGGCACGTCAGTTTCCTGCGGTGTTGCCGCGTCATTCAGGCAATCACTCCCTTGGGATACATGCAAAGGTAGGGACAGGGATCAATGTAAGCTTTGACATAATACCTCTCATCACCCACAACAAGGTGACATGTATCAGGACCTGGTCAATGACATGCAAAAACTGTACCAAGCTATAGTTTGGGCTCACCCCGTCACTACCAAGACGGTAAGGACATGCATGCCGCTGTCCACTGCCGCAATGCTGGCAATCTCACACCACAGGCGCACGCATTCATTTCGAAGGCACTCCAGTCACGCACCATCATGTGGTTGACGTGCATGTGGAACGGGTGTATGCTGGTGTTGTCCAGCTCCAGCTCGTACGTCTGGTTGAGCTTCACGGTCCTCAGAATCCTCCCCGGCGAGTACAGCACGCTGTTCAGCCCGGACTGCATCTGGATGCTGAACTTGTTGGCGCCTGGAACCTGCTCAGTCAGGAGGTTCTGCAGGTAGACGGGCCTGCGGACGCGACGCGCAGACGTTCGTACCTCGGGTCAGGAGGGCGAGTCGTCGGTGAGTGCCGTGCAAGCAGTCTTGCAACTTGAACAGCACTGAGCAGACAGTTCAAGACACAGAGTTGGGTTGCACGGTGGGGGCAACGCTGGAAGACGCCGTGCATTACCTGCATGCCGACGCAGGCGCTGCACGGCAATGAGGCGGACGTTGCCGCGTGGGACACGCGGAATCACATCGTGTGAGAGGTGAGATCCAGGCAGGTGTGACAAGCGTTCAGATCAAACATGAATCAACCACTCGCGGGTGTGCCACTCCAAGCTGTCGTGCATGACCATGTACTAGCATCAAGCGCGTCGCGTACCAAGTGCGTGACATCGTAGCAGCTCGAAGCCCTCGCTTCAACAACAACAAACACTGCTTGAGCATGACAGCAAGTTTGCATGGGGACACTCCCTCCTGGGGCCGGCACGGCATGAGGCTCAGGTGCAGTTTATGTGGGGCTGCGGATTGGCCCTGCAGAAGAATTGTAGGCCGCCGCTAAATGCTCCTGCTGCTGCTGCTGCACCTGCTCTGCATCACATCTGCGTCTGACCACGAGCTATCAATTGTGGCACAGTTGCCTGCCAGCATTCAACCTGTGAAGCTGAGACGACGACTCACGTGTGGCCTTAAAGGAGTTAGCAAGCAATACGCCCATGCTGTACATCTGCTTACCAGACTCCCTTATCGTGACAAATGCCTGTAGCTGCACGGCTTTTCTGCACGCGGGTGTTTGCAGCAGCGCAGATGCAGCTGTGATACCACAGTGACTGAACTGACACCACTGGCACAGCTGACCGTGTGAGTGCATCAAACTTTAAGACTGCCTGGCTGATGCCGAGGCGTCAAAGGCAATGTATGCGCGGCCTCGAGCTTTGCTGTCAAAGTGCAGCCTCGCGTGCATCCATACAGAGACGTACAGTCACAGTGGCTGCGCGGGAGCTCAGCGCATATCTTTTTGCACGTGTGTGGCACGCCAACGGAGGGGAGGGACTGTCACAGTCCCTGTCTCAGTCGCTGCTTTGCGTTGTGGCGCCCTAAGTGGCGCGGCACCTCCTACATGAGTCGTTGAGTGTACGGTACAGATTGATCCCTGTCGGGGCTTTTCCAAGCAACGTACGGTAGCATGGAGCCGCGACTGAAATGCGAGGCGGTAGTTGCTGCAATGGGGCTACAACTTGTTGAACGTCGGGCGCGTGCAAACAGCAACAAGGCCCCAGCCAATCCCTGTGCTGTGTGACGTGTGGTGTTTTAGTGTTAGGGTTCAAATTGAGGGCTAGGGTCCAGGTGTAACTTGTGACGTGTCGTGTTTTAGTGTTAGGGTCTAAGTTGAGGGTTAGGGTCCAGGTGTAACCTAAACCCTAACGCTGAGGTGTAACCTGAGTAAACCATCACCCTAACCTTAACCCGAACCCTGATACTAGACCCTAGCCCTAAAAAACCAAAGTCGTACCTGCAGGGCCGCCATGTAGGTAGCGTGGAGTTGGATTGCGGTCCAGGTGGCTGTGAGCGGAGCACAGCAGGCAAGTGGTATGCATGAGCACACTGCCATAGCACGCACGCACAGAAAGACACATGACCGGCGATGTCATGCGGAACCACATCTTGCAGAAAGAAGATGACGTGTCGCCCTACACTGTGATCAGGTGCTGCACAGGGGAACGCCAGCCTTGAGCCTCTGCCCACTGTGAGCCCCCCAAGGTTAGGAAACAAGGCCAGGCAACACAGATTGGGGCCCAAACGGCCGCATGGAGAGCAAGAAACTTGAAGGTGGGCATACATGAGCAGGCCGCCGCTGCCACTTGCGGACGTGGACAAACATGCACCGGCAAGCCTCTCATGTGCGGAAGACAACGCAATGCGTCAGGGGCTTTGATCAGCCGCAAACCTTGCTGTGAGCCGCTGCAGAGCATGAAACCAAGGTCAGGACAAGAGTTGAGGGTACAGGCCTGAGCAACAGACAACCCACGACCAGAAGATCTGGGGTTGCCTAGTGCCCACTGCCAAAACTGCTGCTGTGCTGGTGCTGAATATTGGTGACCACAGTTTCACAACAACCGTTAAGATAGCGCAAGCTGCTGATGCCGTATGTTCTGCCGCAGCTGCATGAGGTTTTCACAACAACCGTTAAGATAGCGCAAGCTGCTGATGCCGTATGTTCTGCCGCAGCTGCATGAGGTCAGCAGAAACCAACAGTTCATGGGAATGTACTCACAAATCGTGGGGCCCTCCGCCGCGTCCGGCATGAGCGTGCAACCTCAAGGGTGACCGCGTTCTTGCCAGGCAAATCCTAGCACATCGCAAAATCAGCCAACCTGAGCAAACTGTGCAGCATCGCTGTGTTGTGCGATCCTTGGACGTACATCCACAAGTCTTAGACACAGCCTCCGCTCTTGGCAGACAAAGGTGTCGTGGTTGTTGGGGTCCCGGACGCATCGTCGCTTGCGCAGACCATGAATGGCGCATGGTTTTCATCGATCGACGCCTCCAGAGACTACCACAGATAATTGGCACCGGCACATATGTCTGCGGCATGGCCCAGACGAAAGTCGAAGCGCACATGCTTAGACATGAGCGCAGCAGTCCGACACTGGTGGAAAGCCCACGCCATCTAGCTCAGCCCTTGGGGCCTGTCGGGCTGCTGCACGTACCAGCTCCGCAGTCACTCTGATGCTCGCGATGCTCGCCCAGGTGGAGGCGGCAGCGTCTTGCCCGAGATTGAACAGCTGCAAGCGGTAGGCGCCGGGTCTCGTACACCTGCGCATAATGGAAACGAATCAAAAGATCGTACAGCTCTCAGACTGGGTGACAAGGTGTGGTCAGCCGCCAATGCCTTCCACCAGTAAATGCAGTCGCCGCTGCTGCGACATTCGGCCACGAGTCCAACAGTGCCACCATATCTACAGGAATCAACAGACTCTTTGTTTGCAAGCTTTTGAGCGTTCGAAGCATGGGTGGCCAGTACGCAAAGCTCTCACGAGCTCGGTAGACCAGCTCCAGCTGGAAAATGATTAAAAACAAACATGGTAAATTCTTAGTAAGGCCGGGATGCGGCGTGTTTGATCATGTAATTGTGGCCTTCAGCCAACGCCAAACATCTTGAGATGCCGCATGTGAAATGCGTGGCGGGCGTGTGCGATGGAAGCATGCAGCCGGCAATGAAACACATGTTTCGACATGCAACTGGAACTTAAAGGGGCTACATGAACATGAGCTGCGGCGTAGTCCTGCCCGTGCACCATGCACGGAAAGTCGTGGCATGGAGTGGCAGTTCCTAGTGCACACCCATTACTTGCATGCTCGAAGATGCGGCCCACCCCGCTACGCATTGGCAACATCTGCAGACCATCCGTGAAGCGACCTGCTCCAAAATCACAATGAGGCCTCACACTGTGCCGGTACATCGTCATCGCGCCCTCCGAGATGGACTCCAGGGCAAATGCCTACATTCATGGTGTTCAACGAAACCCTGGTGTATTCGCTTCTGCGCTTGTGAGTGTGCCGACAGAATGTTAAACCGTTTGTCACCTCTGCTGATGCCCGACAACACGGCCGTGGGCACAGCATCCCACGCAGCTTGTAGAGCAGTCCAGAGCTCATGCATCAGCACTCTCAGACTGCTGGTGACGGGCGGCTGCTTCAAACGCGCTTCAATTAAGCGGGATTGATGTGCGGTGACCAGCTGAACAAATTTGTCTTTGTGTTCATGATCATCAAGACTCTTCACGGACCTGACCGCAATGTCTACGCTGCTCGACGTCAAGAAATACAGCTCGCCCTTGGCCACAAGCCGCGGCACCTGTGCAAGGTACAAGCCATCCTTGGCCAGCCACTGCAGCCATCGTCCGGCTTCTTGAAGTGCAGCTGAGCAGTAGAATTCTGCAATCAAGACACTGTCAGGTAAGAGCCTCACACACTTAGGGTTAGGGTTTAGGGTTTGGGTCAGGGGTGAACCCTAGCCTAAACCCCAACCCTTGACCCTAAAATGTAAACCCTAACCCCGGCTGTATGTTTCATCACCGCGACGCACCTGACCACAACGTCCACCCTGCTTGACGTCGAGAAGAACAGCTCGCCGTTGATCGCATCCCGCGGCACCTCCGCGAGGTACACGCCGTCCTTGGCCAGCAGGCCAACGGTGCAGCCGTCACCGGGGTTCCCGAACCGCACCTTCACGTTGTCTCGGCTGCCGGCGTGGAGCATGCGCACGCGCGTCCAACTTTTCGCCGGCACCTGGGCAGGTCGTGCGATGAGTCAGCATGATTTGGGATAGTAGATGTGAGCCTTGCTGGCGGAAACATAGGTATACTGTTATTGGTACACGCGCAGCCACACTGCAGCCATCGCCAGGGCTACCCTCACAGTGTCCTTGTTGCCTGTGTGGAGCATGTGCACACGCGTCCAGCGAGGGGCCTGCACCTGCGCACGTCCACCAGTACCGTCATCACTATTGACTGAACGAAGTGAGCGGCATCGCGCCAATCTATGTACAAGCCTCTATTGAGGAGTGGTAGCATCATACTGTATACATCAAGGGGCACTGGCAGTATGCAAAGCCGAGCTGCGGAGTGCTACGGCCCCTTGGTTCAATGAAGTGTTGAAACGTATGCCGCCGTCTTCGGATCATCAGTAGTAGACTTTCTGTTGGGCAAAATGCGGCTTGCGCATATACAACAGAACACCTGTGTGTGTCGTACAAGCGGCTTGTATACCAGAGATGCATGTGTGATGCAAAACTATTGGATCATGCGCGCGCAGCCACCTGCAGCGCGATCATGGAGCGCGGTCACACGGTGACCTGTTTGCAGTCATGAGACAGTGCGGCGCATTCGAAGCTCTGGTGCTGGACTGGCGCCAGCATCGCTTGCTCGCGTTATGCATGACGCAGCAGCTGTTGCGGTGTGCAGTAGCAGACCCATTGCGTACAGTAGGAGGTGGTGCAGCCGCGACGGGTAGTACATGAGTGCACCAGAATTGAGGCACAGCCATGGCGCGCCTTCAAGAGCGGCCGCGTGCAGAGGCATCGACCCCACTAGTTAGCCGCGTGCTTGGTGAAAGCACGCCGGCAGCATGCGGGCAAGCGCAATGAGGCGTTTGGCCGACATTTGCGCGAGCACTGCACGACAGCGCTGTCTTTCCGAGTGCCACGCAAATTGTTGTCTGCGCGAAGCTAGGGTTACGATTTGGGGTTAGGGTGAGGGACTACAGGCAGTGCCGAGCGCACTTGATGCAACTGCCTGGAAACTGTCTTTTGATGTTTGCTGCCCTCGCATGCATGTGGGTGTCAAATCGCATGCGTGCAGTATCAGATCGACGCAAACTCAGCTCGTCTCTACTACAGTGCAATTGCTGCAATCATTATGTAACTGCTGGTGAAGTACACGGATGGCTCGCTTGCTGAAACATCGACGTCAAAGTATCAAGCGCCGGGGAGAGCTGGGTTTGGTGGTGCGAATGTGACGCACTTGCATGTACACACGTGACTTAGGCCCGCCGATGTTTGCTAAACGCAGCACATGTTCACAACTGGATGAGTCTCCTCTGGTACCACAAGCGGCGTACCGAGATGCCCAGGCTGCCAATGGGGCACTTGTTGACGAGGTAGTGCTTGTCTGCAGCGGATGTCCTCCAGACTTTGTCTCTCATGGCCGATGCAGCGGCGCTGCACACGCAGCACAACATAGAGAAGTGGGAGCTATGGTCAGCGGCGGTAACAAGAAGCTTGCACGCTTGTGTGAGAGACAACTTCAAGTTGGAGTGTGACGCGCTGCTTGTATGTTAAACTTTCCAGAAGAGTACATAGCAGCAGGAGCAGGCAGGGGCGGCATCGCTCAGCCCACAAATGCGTGGTATGTGCTGGTGCGCAGCAGATGCCGACGCAACCATGTCTCTCATCTCCGACCCTTGCCATTGTTCACAAGCAGTACGAGGCAGCAGCAGCAGCTGCAGCAGCAGAGAGCGTAGGCAGCGGCAATGTCTCGTCAATAGCTGCCTGGTATCAAGCATATGCAGCTGATCACGTGCACAAAGTGCTCAAGAGCGTACGTGTCATCAAGATCAGGTGTGCCAGCTCTCCTACCATACGCTCATGGTGTGTCGTGATGTACGCTGATGGTGTGTGCACAATGCCACGGCGGTCGTGTGTGTGCAAGGCTTCATCATGCCATACACTGCGCGAAGTGGGAGCAGCACTGCGCTAGATCCTCCCCTGTAATGCGGCAATTCGGCAGTTTTGCGTTCAGCACCTTAAATACAAGTGCGCTGTCGGTCATTGAATGCAATCTGGCACAGCCTCCAACAGCATACCCTGAGGGGCATGGCAATGGTCAGAACACGCGCTCAGGGATGTTGGTGTGTCTCAGTAGTAGATGCTGCTGAGGCTGCTGCTACTGCTCAGGCTTGATCTTCACCGCTGCACATGTGTGCATAGTCATAGGTGCTGACAATGCTTCACGCTTTTCAAGCCAAGACAGCTGGGGTAGCATTGGTAATGTTAAATTGCCATTGGTCGTTGGCCTGCCTGCAACTTTCCGAATGCCCAGCGTGCAGCCGCCCTGTCTGCGAGCGCCGTCATCTTGAGCTGGCAGAGGTGATGCGCGACGCACAAAGCCATGCCAGAGTCAACGACACTGCGGCGGCGCCGGGCGCCAGTAGCGAGTCACCATGAGAGATGAGCTATATCCGCTGGAAAACCGCGGAAGTGCATGCACTACGAAGTACAAGATTGACCACTTCACAAGATGAGCATTGCACGCCATGCATCGCAGACCACAACTAGACCATATGACACATCTGGAGGAGCAGGTAGTGACAGGCGTGGCCTCCGTGACAGCATGTGTTGCTTCTGCGCACTCACGTGATGACCGCGGGGTCCACCGCTTCGATCAGGAGCAGCCTCTCTGCCATGTCACTCAGGCCCAATGGCTTGACGCCCTCATACTGCCACGCGAGGAGAGACGGTAAGTGAGGAAAATCAGGATGGCGTATGCAGTAGTCCCATATGGAACCTCTGAAAACGACAACCTGGTTGCAGGCTCTAAGTACACAACGCTGGCAAGATAAGACAGCACAGTCCACATGATATCGAATTAGGTGCGAATGGGGCTTCAGCTTTGATTAATTTCAGCTTTGTAGGTTCAAACGCTTCCTCAACACACACAGGAAGTTTGTGCTGCACATGCATGACAACCACTGGCAAAGGCGCGCCGTTCTTGCTTCCTTGGTTACTGCAGCATGCTGCTTGAACAGCAGATCCTCCAGCAGCGGGGGTTAAGCAACTTTTCAGGCAACATGCCAGCAACATGTGGTGTCAAGCAGCACACAACAAGTACACCGCGCAACAGATGAAGGCAAGCCGATTACACATGTAGTCAGCGGCACGGTCCATGGAGTTTGGATCAGAGCCCGGTTCGGATGAGCAACTGCACTTACCACAGGGTTCTCATCAATCACCAGCAGGCCCACTGCTCCGCCGCCCGCCTGCCAGCAGCAGCACACCAACAAGCACCGACATTGTCAGCGCATGATGTAGATGTAGGTACATGATGGAGTAATGCATGTCGGCATGTATGCACAGCTTGTCGAGGAGTCTGCAAAGCATCAGACTTGATGACACCTTGCAGGATCGCTGGCGAATCATCTGCAGCAGCATTGCCGCAATTGCAAGTCTAGCAAAACTTGGATGAGGCAAGGGCTGAAACACCAGTAGGGGCACCGCGTAGCGCGGGCCGCAGCGAAACACATGACAAAGCACACAACAAGTCATTGCCGTGATGATGCCCTTCGCATGACCTCATCACTCACCTGCACTGTAGTGGAGCCATGGTGATGAGCGTGGTAAAAATAAAGGCCGCCGGCATGGTCGCACGGAATCTCGTACTCATACCTGACAGTGTGTGCACCACAGCCAGCAAACGATATGGCAGAACCAGTTTAGCCGGGGCAAAGCAGGGCAAGGGGGCCAAGCAGGGCAAAATTGATTGATTATCGCTCAACACGTTATTGGAGTGCTCGAGAAGCCCCCATCCTCCGCCCATGTAAGTATTAGCTGTGCCACAATCGACCCATCATGCAGCATGTGATGTCACTTCTGCGCTAGGCAGACCTGCAGCGCACTTGCAGCGTCCCTGCGTTCGTTCACTAATTTCTAAAAGCGATTAACATGGCTTGATGTACATAATTAATGTACTTGCTGACTTTGAGCTTAGGATGTCAACAGAGCTGCTGTATGTTCATGTGTAACTTCATATACCAGATTTGGGTACTAGGGGGATTGGCTGAATCGCAGTGAAGCCTGAGATTTGGTTGAGATTTAATCACCCCGGTGGGGCATTATAAATCTTCCAAGACAGGCTACATTATGCTGCAGCTGAATCGGATGCTGAGCCCTCACAGTACTCTTGTCCTGGGAAGCTGCGCCAAGTAAAGCACCAAGACTGAAGCCACCCAAGAACACCATCATGGAGTCTTCACCACCCTCCAGCCAACCTGCCTTGTCCGCGACAGGTCAGATCATACCATGCACATCTCACAGCTCTTGGCTATCACAACTTAACACTACTAGCTGTTTTACAATGCATTTGGCAGGAACATCATCATGATCATACCAACAACTGCAACTGAACACAGCGGTTTTCGGGGCACATCATATTCGCAAGTGTGTATCTTGATGTTTGCAGTGCGTTGTGGCCGTTGAGCATGAAAATCTCCTGAGAAATCAGGACAGGCGCGGGGGGGTAGGGTCAGCGCCCAAGGGACCGCCCAACGCTGCACACTCTCTGTAGTTGACTTCAGAACAGCGACAGCGATGCCAGGCAAGTGGCGCACCAAGCATACAACAAAGTAGGAGTACAAGGTGGCCTCTGCGGTGATTTGTAGCCTCACAGCGCGCGTGTACTCACGTGTACTCCTGGCCGGGCCCAATGTTGACGTCAATGACGTTGTCGGCAGGCGACTCGCCGCTGATGTGCAGGCCGTGCACATGGAGATTGGTGTGCTGCAAGACAGGACAAGAGAAGGGGGCGCTTGTTGGGGTGGACAGCAAGCGAATCAGCCCCTGTCCTCCGAGTCAGCAGCCAGCTTTCAACTTGGCAGAGCATAAGGCCACGCTGCTCTCAGCTTTGGGTGCACACGACAAAGCCGGTTGCTGCTACTGCTGGAGCTGGAGCTTTGGCGAGGTGGGGATTGGGGATTCAAAGACAACGCCTGGAGCCAGATAAGTCAAAAGTGTGCTGCCGGTTTGTGTGGGGGAGGCATCCTCACCATACAAGCGGACGCGTACACTTAACACTGTTTTACTCCACATTGCTATGCAGTGCAAGGGACTCCAGATGCAAGCATTCAACCATCCATTCATCATGCAGCAGACAAGGTAGCCGGTTCCAGCCCGCCCAGTGGTTTGTAGTTTATTATTAATAATTTTAAAATATACGATTTTATAAATCACTAATTTTTTTCACAATAAAAAGACTTGTTCCTAAGAAGTGTTCCTAAGAAGTGTACACGTTGTGTGTGGTGCCCTTCGTAGGTTGCTTCGCGAAGGTGAATACGCAACATACAAACAAGAACAAACAAAATGACAACAAGTATGAAAGCTAATCACAAACATACGCCATGTTTTTCTTTTTTAACGTAATGTATTCCACACATCCGTTCGTATTTTAACTTATGATTTATATTTGGGTTTGTATTTATAAACTTGGTTTAATCAATAAACTTGACCAAAATATTTCAATTGAAAAAACAGGAGAAACACATGATAAAAAAGGTCCAAAAATCAAAGAAATATATGACTTCAGATTCCTCCTTCATGAAATTAAGTTGCAGCTTTCAATCCGAACAAGGGCAGATTTTAATGACTGACATTTATTGGGTATTAAAAGTATAAAAACTGGAGATTACCTTAAAGATTTTTATGATACTAATAACAAAATTCACAAGTAGCTTTTGTAACCCCATCTTGTGACATGAGTGGAATAGACTACCCTATTAATTTAAATCTAGAAAATGGTAGGTTGTGGTTTCCAAATTATTGTAAAGCATTATTTGGCAGGCCTGGCATGTGTCCACATCAGCTTGTACGCTTGTGCTACAGGTTGCCGACGCCTCGCGCAGTGCTTGTACCACTCCACATTTTCAGCACACCAATGCAGCAGCCGCTCCAGGCTGCTTGGGGCAAGGCGACGTGCCCGCGATGCAATGCATGGCATTAATTGGGCTCAAGAAGGCACAGCGTCTGCCCGGCACCGCAGGTGGTGATAGGCCGGCCGGCCTGGATGAACCATTTTTGGGCCGCCGCTGCGGCAGAGGCAAGCAGCCAAGGCAGCGCACGCCTGCCTGCTTCTGAGGTCTGCGGTTGGCAGGAGTAGCAGCTGTGGCTCGCAAAACGTCATAGGTGGGCTACACCCTAGAGTAGCGCCTCCAGGGACCGAGGCAAATATCAAGGTCAAGAGCGCTTTTGATAGCTGCTGGACCTTGCTTTTTGGGCACTCTGGAGCTTGGCCGGCAGAAACACGTGAGGGTTTTCCATACTGAACCCCCATGCCTCGAACGCTTAAAAGCTTGCACGCACATTTCGTTTTGTAGGTGCGGCGACACTGTTCGACTCCTGGCCGATCGTAGGCAATGACGACCACAGTTATTTGTGTGAGGCATTAATGCCAATTGGCGGCTGAGCACACATTGTCACCCAGAGCTCTACAATCTTCTGATTCGTTTCCATCAATGATTTCAAAAATGACCGTCACTGCCATCTGCCCTTTGCGCAGTGCCGATAGCCATCTGCACTTGCACAGCGCCAATAGTGGCCCTGATGTGTGCCTTGCTGCTTATGAAGTCACCTGCGGGTCTTTGAACACGTTGGCGTCGCCGCCCACCGGGTCGCCCCAGCCGGTGAGCTTGTTCTTCAGCGTCAGCCTGTACTTGCCTGTCGTTTCAACAGCGAGAACTTGCAGGTGTTAGACGATTGCTGAACACGTGCCAGCACCGCAAGGGGCGTGCCGATGGCATGTTCCGCAGACTAGGAACTCTGGGCAGCTCCGGGCCCTGATGAGTTTGTGAGCCTGGTGTGCACAGAGTGCATGTATTTGCACATGTGGTAGTAGGTAGCCGGTCAGGCCATGGCAAGGGGTGGTGGATTTACACATAGTGACAGAGTACAGCGAAGTGCAGGCCCGTTGCAAAACCCAGCGCCATGCAGAGACTTCCGCAGGCAACTGGCCCAGGGATTGTGCGGCGCTCACACACCCATGCGCACTGCTGGAGTCATCGTGTTGATGAATACCAGAGACTTCCGCAAGCAACTGGGATCATGCGGTGCTCCCACAGCAATACACACTGTTGAAAGCATCGTTCATGCGTACCCCCACGCTTGATGTCGGATTTCCTTCTCTTGGCATTGACACCTGCCTTGCCGCAAGGTCAGCATGCGCCAAAGAGACGCCATATGACCACGTGAACAGTTCAAGACTGCTCCAGCACATTTCACTCTCCGCTCCAACACGCAAGGCCTTCCCTGACAGCACCAATCACCATCAATACTATTCCCAGCATCGAAACTAGTGAGCCGGCTAACGAGCCTCTGAGCCAAGATGTCCATTGGGGGCCAGCACCTGCTCTCACACGTGCTCAGGCCGAGTGTGTGCACGCAACATCGCTCAACAACAAAGCCTACTGCAATTTGTACCTCAGCATTGAGAGCGGCGTCTGCACAGTGATGGTGTAATACACATGGTAGAC
The DNA here is from genome assembly GCA_017506865.1 of Tribonema minus. Lineage (NCBI taxonomy): Eukaryota > Xanthophyceae > Tribonematales > Tribonemataceae > Tribonema > Tribonema minus. Next base: position 17,379 of record JAFCMP010000142.1, read on the forward strand.
GCTCAGGTCTGTGTGCAGCAGTGTTGTCGTTGCCGACCTGTTACCTGCGAGAAGGCCAAAGGCGGTGAGACTAAGGTGGGACTGTTACAGCAGCGTAGATTGACTGTCAATGCACGTCAGCATACAACTACAGTAACTAACAACAAAATCCGTTGGTGACACCGGCACCAGCTGGGGGGGGCCCAAGATGTTGTGGAATGCGTTGCTTTGCGCTGGGCGGCAGGTGATCAACCAACAAGGCTCTCCACCACATCTTTATTAGGGCTGCTGCACAAGTCTCAGCCCAGTCTTGACAGGAAGCACAAGCTTTGCTGTGCCCACTTCGTCGACAGGCGTACATGCAGGCCGCCAGTCCACTGCAGCGCAGCTGCTGCCGCCAATTACCGGGCCGTGCCTGGCAAGCACGTGCTTGCAAAACGTCTGCTGGTACTGCTCACCGCAGGGCTTCATGCGGATGGTGGGGTTTAGCTTGTTGAACGCGCGCGTCCTGCACCAAACAGAAGCAGGGGTGAGCAGGCTTTGTAAGCACCTCTGAACGGTAGTTGCTTGCGTGGAGGTGGAGCTGGCAGTGTTGTTGCGTGCGTGCATGCTAGCATCGAAAAGAGGCGTAACAACAATGCTGAGCTGGGGCAGCCTGGGGTGTCATGGGGCAACGCGACAGCAAACTGCGTTGAGCTCTTGATCCAGCACTGTCGGCTGGGAGTGTTTTGCCCCGCTGGTACGCAAGCGCTATATCAATACCCGATCGAGCAAACTTCTACACTTTGGAAGGAAGTTTCAGCAAGACTTCAGCGACGCGGCAGCATCTGGACACGGTCTCCATGTGCACATGTCCCCTTGCTGGTGTGCTCCATAGTGTTGCCGACCGAAGCGCGTGCCATAAAGCTCTACTGTACATACCAAGTAATCCACTTTCAACGGGCAGGGCTGATGAGACGTGGTGCGCAGCGCTGTGCCTGCAAGCACAACTGAATCATCAACTACAGCAGCGCCCTCCAGGACGGGCAGAGGTTGTGCGGTGCTCACACCAAATGAGATGTCGGTGACTGGACCAATTATGGTGCGCAGCCATGTGACATACTTTTGAATAGGGCAAAGTTCTTGCGGCGTTCACGTCAAATGAGATGTCGGTGAGTGCGACCAATGATGGTTTGCTGACATGAGACATACTTGTGACCAGGCGGTCTGCTTGAGCACACCGAAGCAAACAAACAAAACCAATGGTACATGCAGCGAGAACGCACAGTAGCGCAGTTCGCACACATGGCCACATCTGACGGCTGCGGCGAAACCGCTGATATCGAACATCATGGCAGGCGATGAAAAGTACATGAAAGCCCATTGGCAAGCAAGTGCATGTGTTGCTGTTGTCTCCCTCTGGCACGAGCGCTCATGATGTCATTGCGTTTGCTGGCCAGAGACCAGCGGCTGCTTGATGCGCTTAACTGCACACATGGTTCCAAGGCTTGCTGTTGGTTGAACGGGCATCCAAATGCAGAGTGGGCTTCAAGAGGTTCAGCAAGCGCTAGCTATTCGCAAAGTGCTGGCATGCTGCCCTTGGCGATGGACGCAATGTGCATTCCTCTTGATGCAACTTCAAGTGTGACTTGCCTGGTGGTGCCATACTTGTTGTTGTACTCGACCGCGCCAAGCGCCAGCGTTGCACACCTCCATCCAACCCTGCAAAAGTCGACCAGCAGTGTGCATGTGTTCAGCAAATGTCCGTGGCATGTGAACAGGACCACTGAAACAGCAGCAGACAAGGCCTGTTCAGGCAGTTGTGTCATCACTGGTCCAGGTAAAGCTGACGGCAATTGCTTATTAAGGGTGTCGCAGCGACAAAACAAATGCGCTGAGATAAGCAGCGCTGGCAGAGCTGGTGTGAAGACAGTATGGTGAAAGCATCGCGCTAGCCGAATAACTGAGGCTGCCAATCTGAGCCTGCAGTGTAGAACAGCCCGGTGCATTTGTGTGACTCGAAGTCCATGTCTGCTGATTGGCAGCAGCGGCAGCAGCAGCAGTAGCAGTGGCAGCAGCAGCGCTCTGCTGTGTGCGTTGCGACACTCTCTGTGTGGTCGTCCTCCAACGCTTTCAGAGAACAAGCGGGTTAATCAACATCAGCATCACGTGGCGGATGCCACTTGGAACTGTGCGCATTGGAGCACAAGGAGCCTGCTCCGCCTACGAAGGGTGGTTTCTCAACCTTTGACAGACGTACTTTGATGTTGTTAAGTGTGGTGTGCATTAACAATTGTACTATTGGTTGACTCATCATGTCATCTTGAAGCCAAGTCCAGGGGGAAAAAAGACGAGCCAATGTATAGCAAACTTTTTTGAAGGGAACTTGAAGTAGACCCTGTTGTTTAAGTTTGAGTTCTAACATTAAATTTCGTGCGGGGGAAAACCCAACGAAACTTGCCACTTTTGACACAATAGCACATTGCGGAGGAGCATCATGGGTGGCAAGGGCACCACGCCGCAAAAGCTGCTGCGTGTGGATATTGCGGTGGCAGAGACTGGTGGAGGCACAGGTAAGGCACGGCACAGCCCAATCAAAGCCATCGCTGAGGCCGAGTGTGTCTCAAGATAGACTGTTTGGAGGCGAGCCAAAGGTTTACCAGCGACCTTAAGCTCTGATGGCGGCGCTGCGCCAGCGGTGCCCACTCCTCTTAGCAGTGAGCGTACAGGACAGTGCCGGCCGCCCAGAGTCATTGTGGGTGAGGTGGAGCGGGTGCAGCATGTTTTGGTGGCCATAAGGGTGACTCTGGGGCAATGGCAAGGTGTGTAATCTGCCGGTCGAGGAGCCTCCACCGCCGCCTCGTATGCAGCACAAAGGCCACATTCAGAAGGCGATGCTCCCGTGTGGCTCTGCCGCAGAAACGCCCAGACGACACTCGTTTCACGACTGTTGCGAACGTCAGGGATGAGTACCACTCACAGACCGTGAAAAAACGCATGGCAGACGCTGATCAGTGTTTGTACGATTTTAATGGAGCTCAAGGGCGGCAATGCATTCAGCTTGCCGCACAAGGCATGCTTGCGCGCTTGGCAGATGACGATACTACATACATACAAGTCGCACACCAGTCAGCTCCACTTTGGTGGCGAAAACCAACTGGCTTAAGCAAATTTGCAACGCCCGGGGACATGCTGATTGTAAGGAGCTGTGAGAGCGTCGCAGGACCTCCCACTTCTCCCAGTCATCAAATGAGACATGATCTCTAAACTTTAGAAGTAGTTGTATATATCTATAGGTGGTTATTTTGCTCATGTGCACGTGTTTTCCATGATGAGCCAGAAAGTGTAACAAGTAACATGGACGGGAGGAATTGTGTCGGCCAGAAGCTGTGAAGTGCGCCCCGCTTGTCCTGGCATCAACTCAATTATTGGTCAAAGCGTAGTGCCAGTTCAAGTTGCAGCAGCTTGCTCAGGCAAAATACACGAGACACGTTTGCTTGACATGATTTCTGAAACTCACTTGCACTTGGCGCCGTCCGTCCACCCAAGCTCAGGGATGTTGGGCCTGCACTGGCCCGCAGCTGTCGGGAACGTGTACACCGTGGGGCCACCGTCAGGGCCCGTTGGTGATGGCGTTGTTGGTGATGGCGTTGGCGGCGGGACTGTTGACGTAGAGGCATGGCATAGATGAGAGACTTTTGAGTGTTCGTTGACGTAATGCGGGCCGGGGTGGTGGTGGTGGTGCGTGCTGCAGCGGATGGTCAGTTGCAAACATCTGAAGCCTGACACGCAGTTTCCGACCTCCCTGGATCTACTTTATTGCCTTGACGACGCCTGACAAGCAACGATTGGACACCGCGGGTCAGAGACCCCCTTGATGGATTGCACCTCCGAGTCAATGACATGACTTGTACTACAGTATGCATCGACCTTGTCTCTGCAATCTAGCCGCAGTCATGCCACAGTCATGATGATGCATCTCCCCTGCTGCCCCCCCGCCCCCTGCATGGCACTCGTTGACGATTCTTTAGTACAGGGAAGGACATGATATTTATTTGTATGTTTCCTGCAGTGCGTGCGTCAGCTGCTGCGAGGCAGCAAGCCAGTGTGGCCTTTTGATGCAAGTCAGCAGGCCCACCCACAACAGCATCAGCAGCAACAGCTACCCCAGACCATCACTATACTTCAACTTCAAACATATGCCTGATGCTCGCTACAACATGACGCGCAGGCATCCAAGAGTCGCATCATGCTCAGCGAAGACGTCCTGGTATCAGCCACTGAGGTGATACTATCAGCCACGGAGGTGACCTCACGAGAGAACATCACGCACGACTCTGCACCGCCACACTGTGGCCAGTGGCACTCACTGATGAGGTTGGGGTCGTAGGCAATGCGCGTGACCCTGGCGTTGTCGTAGTCCGTGCCATAGATGAAGCCATCGGGGCCCGTCTGCAGTCAAACAGAGAACAGACACATATGAACGCAGGCATAGCTCAGACAGCTGCATCAGCATGCGGCACACATCATGCTGCTCAGGCTGCTGCCACTTGCCGCAGCAGCTCTGCGTGAAGAAATTGTGGCATCACCGCAGGCATAACTATTTGAACTCAGCAGAAATGCCAGCAAAGTGCGGCCGCTTGTGGCTCGGAATGTGGTCACAAGTGCCAGTGTGCCAGTGTGAGGCAGCGCAACATGCCCGATTTACTGCATAGCGGACTAGGCTTGCAATTGTGCTTTTAAGAAGCGGCGGATCTGCTGAACCTGCCCTTCCAGCACTGTGACAGCAGAGCAGCACGCCTGATCTGTTCAATTAAAGCTCCTACAGACAGTCGACAAGACATGCAAGCGACCGGTGCGCAAGAAGGTAGCGCCCAACCACTGGACAATGTCGGTTAAAGTGACAGCAATCAACGGTTAAAGTGACAGCAATCAACGGCAGACACCGCGCAAGCAAAAGAGACAGTGCGGCTTAATCACCATCATTGGCAGCTGAGCATATGGCCAACACCATGACTGCAGCAATCTGCTTGGCAACTTCAATTTCAACAGCATGAGCGGCGGCACCGCAACACCCGGGCCACCGAGGCCACGGAACAAAAACGGCGACGACTGCAGAACACGCTCAAGAGTCTCACCGCCAAGTGCACAAACCCGTTATTGGCCAGGAAGACGCGCGGCTTCTTCCAGTTGATGGAGCCGTCGCCATTCTTCTCAAAGTAGTAGGTGCACAGCTTGGAGTAGTCGCTGAAGAACATGGTGTTCTGCAACGGCAAACCGCAAGAGAACGGCGTGACCGTCAGTCTCGGCAGCTAAGGCGACCGCAAGAGGATGGCGCAAATCTCAGCCTTCAAGTTGGTAGATGTATATCGTAAACTTTACACCTTCACCGCATGAATACATCGTTGACGGGTATGCCTGCCTGAACAAGGATGCATTAGCTCAACATGGCCGGCAGTCGCTGGCCCTAATGAGTACCTCAGTATAAATGCTGTGATGCTGTGCCTTCAAGTTGGGCAGCACAATGTACTGGGCAGCTGTGGTCTCTGCAATTGGCCACCTGTACGGGCAGCAACACAGTTCAATGGTTGGCAACTTCTGCCATTCCTGTCAAAGGTACGCTCTGCAAGCTTCAATGCAGAAACCTGTGTGACTTTGGACATGGCAACGCGAACTTCGGCACCTCACCCTCAGGCTCATAAAGCAGGCATCATGCACGCAGGTCGTGCATTCGCGTGTAGTCCAATGAGCCGCCGCAGGCCATGCACAAAAAGCAACGCAGCTGTGTACTGTCGGTTTGCTCGCTTGGGGTGGTACACGAGATCATTCGTGCAGGCACAACAGACACACGACCTGTGCGCATGGTGCAGCACCACAATCAGTCCGCAGCTGCTGCTCGCGAGAGTGTTGATGCTGCCTGCAGGCAAGAGCAGCAGAGCCAACTTTGGGTTGTCCTGGCAAGTGCAAGGGCTCCGGCAGACACATGCAATGCGGCATGAGAAATCGCCCAGCACTTGCCAGGCACAGCGCCAGCCAAAAACAATCGGTAGCACTGGCCCAGAGGCAGGTGGGCTCGAAGCAGGTGAGCTTATGATGATACAGGTGGAGCCTGAAGTGCAGGGCAGTCACCGCAGCACACATGCTTTGCTCCGATGTGCTGGTCAATGAGAGAACTAGTGCTCTGCAACATTCAACTCTTGCGATGTGCAAACGTCCAGTGGTAGCTCCACACATCCCTTGGTGTCACTGGGCGCTGTTCTGTACCAGGGCGGGGCGGGGCTCAGACTCACGTACATGATATGTTCAATACTACTACAAGTCTGCTGATAGTTGGATGTGCCTCCGAGTCGGCAGGGCATGCACTATGGAGAAGGCATCCCTCTACAAACTGCCTTGGGCGGCCTCAGGTTCAAGCGCAGGATACACACAGGTGTGTACTACAGTATCCCTCGCCATCAGCGCGAACCATGCACACGCATGATCATATGCTCAGCAAGCTACGAGGTAACGCTGTCATTGTATGCAGCATGTGAAGGATCAGATGCGCCATTCATGCACCAAAGCGCCAAAGGAGTCCAACACAGCTTCAAATCGCATGGCGCAGCGCCAGCCAGCCTCGTTGACGTGGTCTCGCTTTGCACATGATGTCTGCAGGTCCGCACCCTCTAAATACACCAGCGAGAATATGTGGGCAGATAACATATTGCCGCTGCAGAAGTTTGACGTTACCAAGTAGTAGTACCTGGAACGCCTTGGGCAGGCCCGTGCCAGTGTAGTAGAGGACGGCGGTGATGCTGGCAAGGTCAGGCGCGCACTTGGAGGACTGCAGATGGAACACAACAACACAGCTTGGTACTTCAGCATAAGCCGGCGCATGCAACTCGTTCAAAACGCAAGGGTGCCTTGACAAACATTGAGCGTGGACATGGGTGCAGTGGTCACTACGCATGAAGTGTACAAGCAAGCAGTGGCTTTGACCTGCCTTCGTGAGTGGGAGGGGTCAGCCCTGCATGCGACTCATCTGAAATGCAAACTTTAAGGTGCCTTGAAAAACATTGGGCGTGAAGATGGGTGCAGCGGTCACTACGCATAAAGTGCACAACCAAGCAGGGGCTTTGACCTGCCTTCGTGAGTGGGAGGGGTCACCACTTCAAGTTCAGAAATCAGTTCAATTAGAAGGCACATCCTGCTTGCCCGACTCTCTGGCGCACCGACCTCCAGCCAGGCAGCCACGGCGTCTGATGTGCCAGATGGCACCTCTGGCACAGAGGCAACAGCAGCAGCACCTGTACTTACAGTAGAGACTTCGATGTCCGACTCATAGGTATGACCAGCAAACTTCAAACGTGATGTACTAGGTATGTCAGCCCATTTTACATAAACAGCATCCAAGAGGTTGGGTTAAACAACTCCTTCAAGTACAGCTATACTTCACAGTATGCACTAACATGCATGCATGATATCCTAGACAGCCTGAGTGCTGGGCCATTGGCCAGAGTTGTGACGCAGAGACAAGCATCGCATTACTCGTACAGACACAACACCGAGAAGAAGCTGCCGATGGTGTCACTTGCAGCAACAATCAATCAGGAGGCAAGGATTGTTGGCAGAATCTGTGTCCAGCTTCGGCGCACTCTCGATTGGTGCTTCTGTGGTCCCCACCAGCGCCGGCTCAAAATCCAAAGCGGCGCAAAATCGACCCGACACTAACCCGCCCAACAAAGCAGAAAATGCAATCCACTTCAACGAACTTCCTGGCGATTTCAATGATTTCCAGTTTCACCAAAGTGACCGGCACAGGATCCGCAAGTGCATAGACCTGCGGCATGACACCATGAGACCACTGCATCACGCTTACCATAGCAGTGTTGCGCCAGTCCACGCCGCCGTATCGGTACTCGAACAGCGGCCGCCGAAAAATCTGAGTCAACAAGCGACCAGAGGAAAACAGCAAAAAAAATCCGTGAGGGTACTGTGGCGTAACAACACAGGCGTGCCCACTCACGTGTTGCAGTGCGCTCTGAGCTGCGATGGAAGAGTCATTAGCATTAATTGGCGTTGGCTGACATATTCCCTGTTCCTGTCTCACACAGGTGAGCGTACCAGTGCCGACATGCCGAACCTCGAGGCTCAGCCCCGCCACAACCACTGGCATCCTCTTTTTTCTTGTATTGAAACGCAGACAAGATTTACAAACAGCTGCTGCTGCCGCTGCTGCTGCTGTTACAATAGGCAGAACAACATCAACCGACCATTTGCACAAGCACATTGCTGAGGATGCAGCTACACATTGCTTGTCAACTTCATACATTGTTGGCGATTAATACAATTTTTCATTGTCGAATCTTGGCTGTGTCAAGAGCAGCAGTGATAACCATTTCCTGTGACACAGCCCAGGCATTACCGTTACAATGGTGATATTCTTCACAGGTTGACATCAGCACTGTGCGGAGAGTAATAGTGTTCTTGCACAGGGCGCGGCAGCTTACACCAGGTGGTGCTCACCTTCGAACCCAGCTGCAGGAGAGCATGTCACACAGTGATGCCCGCTATTGCATTCCCATACAGGGATATCTACACATGCACGCATACCTGTCTTCTCGAGCTACTTTGACTGCAACCGCGATCATGTACCGGGACCGGGACAAGTAGACCAGGAGCAAGCACAGGCGGGGGACAACAGCTGTACGTAGTTTTTTCTATGCAGTGCCGGGTGTCAATAGTTACTGTACCCCCGGAAGTGTATGGGACACCTGCTGCACGCTGATGCGATCAACACAGTGTACCCGCCTTCGAAGCGCCTGCCACTCCTGGCTTCTGGGTATGCAACGAGAAGACACTGCCATGCAATGCCTGCTAGACACCGGGCCCCGGGGCAATCCGCCATGTGACATATACTACCAGGAAGACAACAAGGAGGAGCCAATTGCGGAATCAGTGATGCTGGTGCTGCTGGACATTGGATGAGGGAGCGCCGAAGCCTATACCAGGAGTCAGACGAGGTCATCCAAAAGTGTGCTGCTGCTTGTGTGAGGGAGAGATCCTCATATATAGCGAGTGCGCCGCTTGAGCGTCTCTGTACATCACAAGTCGCAGAAGGGCCACAGAGCGTCCAGCAGCCACCTCCGTGAGGGCACACTTACTCACGCAAAACGGAGCTGGCAGATATGGCACATTTTGATGCCATATGCAGCTCATCATGACAAGGCCGTATCCTGTCCAGAGCAGTAACAGGTATGTTTTGTGACACAGCCTGGTGCAGCACCATGATTCCCAGTTCACAGAAACAAAACAAAAGATCGTACAGCTCCAGGTGACAAGGTGTGGGTAGCCAGTCCCCAATGCCGTCCACCAATAACCGCGCTCGCCGCTGCTGCGACAATTGGCCACGAGTCAGACAGTACCACCATGTCCACAGGAATCAAAAGACTTCTATTGCAACCTTTCTGGCGTTCAAAGCATGGGTTGTCGGTATGGGAAGCTCTCGCGTGCTCGGTGGCCAGCTCATCTTAGCGCCATCAGGAGGAGCGGTGCTTTTTTGTGAGTCCCAGCAAGGGTCACAGAGCGTCCAGCAGCCACCTCCTTGAGGACAAATTTCCCAGGCAAAATGGAGCCGGCCAACACAGCACCACCAATGCCAGATGCAGCTCATCATGACTTTGGCCGTGCACTCTAGAGTGGAATCTGTAACTTTCCGTGACACAGCCAGGTGCAAGCATCGTGGTTCTCAGCTTTACTTGGCGCTGTCGTGATGCACTTCAGTGAGTCCCAGCACGGGTTGCAGAGCGTCCAGCCCGCCTCCTTGAGGGCACACTTCCTTAGGCAGAATGGAGCCGCCAAAAATGGCACAAGCAACGACAAATGCAGCTTATCATGTCAGTGACTTGAGCCATGCACCGTCCAAAGCAGGATCAGTGATTTGGCGTGAGTCATGGTTCCCAGCCTTACCTTTGCGCTGTCAGGAGACGCGGTGCTTTGTCGCGAGTCCCAGCAAGCGTTGCAGAGCGTCCAGCCCGCCTCCTTCACGCCGGACTGCCTCAGGCGCTCCTTGTCGGAGTCGACGGCGGAGCCTTCGATGCACGGCCAGCAGAAGTTGGCCTGCGGCGGCCGCAACGGCAGCGCAGCACCGGCGGTGAAGCAATTCAGGGTGAGTAACATGCTCACCTTGATTCGTTTGGGGTGCCAACGTGAATGCTGCACAACTTGAGAGCGGTGAGAGTGCTTCCATGTCCCTGGAGGAGGGGTGGAGCTTGATGGGGATGGACTGTAGATGATAAGGCCAGATCTGGATGGTGGTGTTGCCTTACACACTGCAGCTTCTACAATGGTCGTAAGCTGGTCAGGCCTTTACTGCATTGCGTTGTGATGCCAGCAGATATTCGCTGCACCACATGAGCAGATCCAAGTAGGCATGGAGCTTCAAGAAACATGCCCTCCAGGTGCATATGTGATTGTTTGGCACTGCAGCATAACGGTGCCAGGGCGCGACACAGCGAGCGTGCAAAAAGAAGTATCCTCGTCTTCATCCCGACACCCTTGATGGCCATTAACTTCTAAATTTGTGTTTCAACAACTTCATCTCTAGACAAAATAAGAGCAAACTGCAGTTGGGCTACAGCTATACTGTCTGCGTTGTTTAGTTCTGTAAAAGATTGGGAGCAATTGTATTTTGTGATTCCATAAACAGCTCGATTTACAGGAAGGCCGAGTACGCTTCTGCCGATGGTGAGCCGCCATGTCGATGCGTGTCAAGATGGCAAATGAGCGCACCATCACACGACCGCAAGGAGTGGCCGAGCACTGCCATGAATCAGCCACCCCTCCTGCTGCACTTGCGCTTAGCGGTCCTAAGGCTTGCTACTAGGTGCATGCATGCTGCTGTGTCTCAAGAGCTGCTAGGGTGAGAGAGGGGGGCAAAGGTACCGAAAGGCCTAGACTATGCAGCTGTGCCCGTATACTGCCAGTACTGGAGGTCCTATTGGCCAAGTGTCTCTCTGAAGCGGCAGGCCATCTAGTATCAATGTGCAGCGATTCGAATTTGATTGGCACCACAGTGCTGCGCTGGCTGGCAGAGCCACGGCATCAACCATTGCTCCTTTCATTTTACACCAAGCGACAATATGCTGCAGCAGCTGCTGGTTGCGCAGTCAAGTGCCCATATTGACAGCTGGGGGCGTAGAAGTTGTAGGCACATCAAGTGATGCAGACTTCTCGTACGATACGAATCTCTGCGATGATGGGCGACACCAAGGTTGTATTGGCACAGCTGACTTGCGGTGAAGTTATAATCTGCAATGACGTTTGTCGCGCAAGCTGTGTTTGGACAGCTTACCTGCTGTACAGAGACCAGGCGCTGTAGACCAGAGCTCAAATGTGAGCTCCACCAAGTACTTCATCATTATGTGAAGAAGAGAACGCTCTTTATGATTAGTAGTACGTTCGCGCAAGTCCTTAAACCCTTAATTACCTAACCCTCAAATTCTAATCTAACCCTAACGCTCAACCCTGACCCTGATTCTAACCCTAGGCCTGACGCTAAACCCTCAAACTACGCCCTAAATACAATTGTAACATATGCACTGTGGTATTACAGCTCAACCACACTCACCATGGGTGAGGAGAGGATGTTGGGCACCTCAACGATCGTCTCTGACGGAGAGTTAGAGCCTGAAGCAGCACACAAGAGACACCACCAGCAACACATGATGACCATATTAGTTGTTACATTGGAATGCCATTGCACAGATGTGGACAGAGAGGCTGGCACTGAACAACAGTGTCGTCTTGTAGATCAATATCCAGGGCTTGAAGGGTTTACGATTATGCTGTGCTATATGAATTGTGACACTCAACGCAAAGCAACGCGGCCTACAGCGTGCTGGAACCGATAAACACAGCAGATAGACCAATACATTTTCATTCTATGAGACAATACAAGACCGTGCTTTGCGTCTACAGCGTGCAGGAGCTGACAACCACAGCACAGATACACCAGTACTTCTCCATTCAATCAGACAATCACTGGCGATTTCCCGCATCGCAAACAATAAGCACGCATACCTCCACTGCTTGCATCATTGACAGCCACAGCACAGATACACCAGTACCTCTCCATCCAATCAGACAATCACTGGCGATTTCCCGCAGCGCAAACAATGAGCACGCATACCTCCACTGCTTGCATCATTGACAACCACAGCACAGATACACCAGTACCTCTCCATTCAATGAGACAATCACTGGTGATTTCCCGCAGCGCAAACAAATAAAGACGCATACCTCCACTGCTCGCGTCATTTAGGTCACTGACCAGCAAACTCCTACTTCAAGTACTAGAAGTAAAACGACAAACCCTGTGCATTCAACACCACCACAGCTGAAACTTGGCTGACGAAGTGGGGGACACCCCATCCCAATCTTCCAGCATTTTTCTCCATTGCCCTCCCGATTATCCATGGCCCCCGCATGATGCGGCTCCTGCGGTTGTGTACAGTGTAGGCCTGATGGATTCTACAGCAGCAACATGCGCACTGTATGCCTACTGCGACGGTCGTAGTGCAGCAACAACTGTAGCAGGGTGCAGCAGCAGACCTACATGCACACAGGATCCTCAGGAGATTGTCAGAGTGCTGGTGCAAGTTGCCACATGCTGCCACACTTGATGCAACCTGGCCCACATCCCATCACGAATGGCGCCAGCGTGTTGGTGCCACCAGCAGCGGGCATAAGCCCTAATCACTGTAGAAGCGCAGGCGATGCGCAGGCTCATTGGGAGAACGGCCAGCAACTACCTACACCAATGGCAGTTCTCTGAATCTACCTCAACGTGCAATGCAGTCAAGCCGCAACCACATGTCGTAGATGTCCAGCGCTAGGAGATCCAGGAGGGTGACAGTGTTGTCATTCGTGGCTAGTAGCATCGCACACAGTGCAAGGTCATCACCAGAGGGCCACGCACACATGGAGTTGTGCTCCCAAAGCTCACAACACTGAAAGTATATCTTAAGGAGCACTCACCGTCACCGACCACCAGCCGGGCTCCATAGTGCCATAAATCCAAGGCGGCACTGGCTTCGGGCTGAGCGAGCTTAGCAGAGGGAGAGCTTCACAGGCCCGTTGTAAAAGCTCCCGAATCTCAGCATGCGGTGCATTGCAGTGACGCGCTCGCTACACTCCACAGCTTCCACACGACGCAGTCACATCACCAGCCACGCTCATTCATTCACAGGTCTCCCCGTAGCGCATTTCTCTAGGTCCGCCGCCAGCGCGCAATGCAGCCACGACGCAACCACACGTCGTGTGCCTTACAAAGCACTCACCGTCGCCGACCACGCCAGCGTATATGGTGCCGCCGGGTCCGGGTGTCAGCCTGAAGGGGTTGCGCAAGCCAGTGGCAGCGTAGAAGAAGTCGCCGTTCTTTCTGAAGAGGCGCTTGGTGCCGAGGTACTTGCTGCGAGGGATGGCCACCATCTGCGCATCGGCCATGAGCGGTGGCGCAGCCTGTCAGCTGCGTGCGTGCTGCGGCGTCATGGCAACAGGGAGTCTGCACCAGGGGAGAGGGCTGCTGTGCCCTATTACAGGCAAGTTGGCGTACCGAAATGTAGGCACCGCATCAGGCGTGCAAGGTCTGCTGCACACAGACGCGGGTTTGCCAAGGGATAGGGTGACGCTCCCGTTGCACGACACATGCAGATGCGGGCGGCGCTGGGAGTTGGGGTCAGGGTGTTGGGTTGGGCTTGAGTATGAGTGGCAGAAAACGTGCACATGGGGAGGGGGGGGGTGAAAATGTCGGCGCTAGAAACATGCAGGTGCTGGCAAAAGTGCAATGTAGCCTGGGTTGCAGCAAAGCACGTGAGTGTTTTCATTTCATTCTGTTGCAAATGGATTGCTGACAAGATGAGGGGGGCGCATGGTTGAAGTAGAATGTGGTGTTTGACTTAGTAGTACCATGCCCCTACCCCATTGCCTGCGTGGGAGGAGCATCACATTGGTTCTGGTGCAGCAGCAGGGTGCACTGGGCGCCAGAGAGAAGCGAAGAGAAGGTCCCTGTCCAGAAGAGGAGCCTTGTGGCCAACATCACCACGTGTTGAGAAAGTGTGTGCGTCTCACAAGAAAGCAGGCTTGTTGATGTGAGTCGCACTGACCTCCAAGCTCTACTTCATCATTATGTGTGGATGCACAGCCCCATGGCGTGACCAGCTAACTAGAACTGCAAAACATGCATCATGTACCAGCACGTCGCCTGCAAGCACCGCCCACATGCGCTGGGGTGTAGATCTCAAAGCCAGATTCTGGCTGTGGCAACGCTTGTGGCACAAAGCCTGTCTGCACATGGGTGTTATCGGTCGAGAAACCAGGGAAGCAGTCCAACTCTCAAGGCAGTTCAAAGAGGCCATACGCTCTGCGGCCATTGCCACCTCGTCAAGCCGTGCGCCAATCCATTCAGCCAATGGTTTCCGCTTCCAAATTCTGCAATGTGTTTCGAGAAAGCAGGATTCCGTGGAGCAAAGGAAGGAAACGACTCACTTTGCCATTCATGAACTCATCGCGTACGGCGCGGAACTGGTCTTGGGGGACCCCCGCTGCCGGGTTCCAGCACATGCTGCGCGACGAAGAGAAGCAACGGTGGCACACAACGCTGTAAGGTGAAGACGCGCTGGAACCTATGCTAGTGAATAATCCTCAATTGACTCCCGTTGCACTGCTGACCCTCTTTCTAGCTCTAGCTTCAGTCATGCCTCAAGTGCGGTGTAGGGCGTGAGGGGGTGTTGTGTGGTGCGCAGGTGTTGCCCTTACAGATGTCAGGGATGGCGATGGCACAGTACTTTTGCTTGCGTGCCAATCACCAATGCTGCCAATTGCCGGCTATTTTGCTCAACTTTGGTCTACGTGCAGAGAACAGCAGAGGCCCTGTTGACTGGTTCAATGTGCACATGCTGAGAATGGCAGAAGATTGTTCAGAGGGCTAAGAAAAAGGGACAGGCCACACGTTGCAGGAGCGAGCGTGTTAAACCTTGATGCTGCTACAAATGCTTCAGAAGGCTGCAGGGTCCACAACATGTGGCCATAAGCCACTGCGTTGAAACTCTGTAGCTCACTCAGTGCAGCCGCCGCCCCCGCCTCTCTGAGCACTGGCTGAACGCAACAGCGCGCTATGCTGACAAGGCTGAAAGACCGATCGCTGGTGCATCAAATAGCAAGATCTGATCAGTCATCGGCAGCAAGTGACATGGTTTATTCAGCATACAGGCAAGCACACTCTTGAAGCCTACGCTTGAAGCCAGAAAAGCCAAAAGTGTGCTGCCAGTTTTTGTGAGGGAGGCATCCTCACATTATGAGCAAACGCGTGCACTTGACACTCTTTTACTTCTCATGCTGACGTCAACAGGTCCGCACTCACGTCGCTGTCGGGCTTCCTGGGTAGGCCACCCCAGAGTTCGGTTTGCTCCTGCAGCAGCAGCAACGACACAACGAAACGCGTTCGGTGAGCCAATGAGTTATTACAAGCCAGCAATTGCAATATGCGCAGCATGCTGGTGCAACCATTGGCGTCACGGCAGCCAGATGCAGGAAAAGGATCATCTCATATCGCGATCGAAGAATGGTGCAAATACCAGGCACTACCAATGACCTTGCATCAATGCGGGACGTTGCAGTTGCATGGCAAGGTAGTAGTAACGTCACCGAAGGCAGGCTTTACTGAATACGAAAGACCTCAGCACAAGAGCAGCGACCAGATGTTGAAGATGCGTCGAGGGGGCACCCATGAACACCCTTGCCCCTCTGCCTGCCCTGGCTTCGGCTGCCCTCAGTTGCAGTGAAGCTGCAGCGTGGAGAACCTTCAAAGTGGCAGGGCGCATGCCGTACGCTGGTGGCAAAGCCAGCGAAACATCTTCCTTGAGAACATGTGAACAAGGTGGTACTTCAACTTAGGCGGGGGCCACGCACGCACACACTATATAATACCGGCATGTCATTGCGGCGCTGCAAGTAAAGTAGACTATTGGCATCGCACCAGGCCATCGGTGCGGTCATGCCCATCCATCGCACACACACCTGGTCCAGCACCATGTGGGCAGCCTCTCAGGAACGAGGTCCTCTGACTACACCATGCGACCGCAAGAAATAGGCAGCCTGGGTAGCAGGTGGTCTCACTCACGTGTTGCCGACGGCCAGCCAGGCATGTCATTGCGGCGCAATCAACTACCAACTATCGACATTGCACCAGGCACCGGTGCAGTCATGCTCATCCATCGCATGCACCAGCACCACATGGGCTGCCTTTGAGGACTGGGGTCCTCTGACCACACCATGCAAGCGCAAGAAATAGGCAGCCGGGGTAGCCAGGGGTCTCACTCACTTGTCGCCGACGGCCAGCACCAGGCATGCCATTGCCGCTCAATCCACTATCGACTATCGGCATCGCACCAGGCCATCGCTGCATTCATGCCCGTCCACACACCAGCGCCATACGGGTAGCCTCTGAGGAACAGGGTCTTCTGACCTCTCGCCGCGAGCGCAAAAAGGGGTGTCCGGGGAGCAGGGGGTCTCACTCACCTGTCGCCAACAGCTAGCACCAGGTAAGGGTCCTGGGCGCCGGGGGGAGTGAGCCATGTTAGGTCGGTGCAACCGTGGCCCGCGCCATCGCTACAGAAGTCTCTGAGGCACCAAACGTCAACCGCACCAGGTAGAGGGCATGGTGAGACTGTCGCAGGCATGTTCTATCCAGTGCGGGCGGAAGCAATAGCGCCCATGCGTTTGCCAAACGCCTGCGGTTTAGTTGCATGTGTCAGAGGTGGACAGGACATGAAATGAACAGGGCAAGCGAGCAGACGGTCTGTGGTGCGAGGCGAGTTAGTTTTCAGGCAACTTCAGAATCAGGGACTTCGTGGCACTAGCAGCACCAGCAGCAGTTACAAAGTAGACGGCGTGAGGGAAGACCGGTGCAGGCAATGTCTCCACCTCATCTGCAAGTGAGGTATCAAGGCGTATGAGCGGTTGGCGAGGGCATGGCATTGGTCATCACTGCAGCAGGGGTCACTGTGGTGCTGGAAGGAGCAGGTACATGCGTCCTAGGACACCAGCAGCAAACATCAGAATGACAGGACGGCATAGTGGAAGGATTGAGGCCTAGACAAACTTCAATCCTAACCTCACACCCTGACCCAGCAGCATGGCAGATGCTCCTCATCTGGCATACTCTGAATATGAGGTGTGGTTACTAATATGGAGAGTCTCAGTGTACAACAGTCGGACAGACAGAAAGCAGAGAGTGCACTCATGATAACGGCGTGCATAGGTTCGCTGTCCCTATTTCGAAGACTCTGAGGATGTAGCCCCGCAGTGGTATCAATGCTCCTGATCGAACAGCACAGGCGTCGCGGCTTACACTCTGAACACTCAATCGCACCAGCAAGCAGCTCTTAGAGGGCTGTGTTTCGAATAACAACAAGGGCACAAGATGCAGCAGTGCAATCATGCAGTCCAAAGTGCGTGCAGGGTGCAATCTGGGCGCAGACAGGTTATGGTGCTGAGGCGATCAGCTGCAGACATGTGCGGATGATTGCTTGCGCCAGTTCTCAGAATATCTGCATACGCACACTACAGGCTGTCCTACAAGTGCTAGTGCGCTGGCACAATCATGATGCATCTGCTCAAGGAAAGCGCAGCCGCGCCTGCAGCGCTCCCTGCCAGGACAGCACCGCTTGCAGCACGCACCACATGACAATGGCGCAACATGCGGTGAATTTTTGCAATGCTACTCCAGTAGCACCACCGACCCTGCCATGGACTTCGCCACAGACGCCAGCGGCGCGCAAAGTCACAGCCCAGTTGTAGTCGAACCCCGCCAACGGAGGACTGCAAATACATATGCGCAACACTTGAAGGAGGCATTGCACATGGACAGTGTTCTCAGACTGCGTCAACAATTATTGAGGTTGCCTAGTCATGGGTGCCGAGGTAAACTGCTGCAGAATCACAGAGGAGCAACTCAGACACTGCCAAGAAAAAGCGTCAGTACCTCACTCAGGACGCTTTGAGACACAGCGGGTCTGTTGAAAGTCGAATTTTTCCGACCGAGACTGCAAAGTAACTTAAAGGCAATCACACATTCACACCACATTGAGACTACCAGTTTCAAATCACCTGAGCAGCACCACAGACTGCGCTATGGGCGCCAGTACCCCGCCCGGTAGCGCTGAGTCGAATAGAGCGGGATCATACTCAAAGCGCTCGACGTGCATGAAACTCTCGCAGTTGTCTCCGTTCCTGTGGCATCGAGAGGTGGACCCAATGTAGTGGACATTATCGTGTCACATGTCAGCAGCATGCCATGCAGGTGCTGAAGAACTGTGGACCAAGCGCAATTTTCCATTCCCAGGGAATTGAGAGGCTGAAACCATCAATTTTCATCGGCCACCATTCACTGTGCCGATTTATACCGGTACGGTATGCAGGTAAGGTCACCTCAATCTTTTAGGCCACCAGGCGCAACCGTCAATGCAGCAGCAGCACACTCAGTGCTGTCAAGCCATTTCAATCAGCTTCTCCTCATGGGCATCTGTTCAATGGCTGGTGCTCCATGTGCCTCGATGGATGCATGTGCTCAAACTCTGCCGCTTGTGGCTTTAAGTTACATGCAAGCGGCAAGCAGCGGAAGCAGGAACCACACAAGAATGTCCAGATAAGGGCTCCGCAACCAAAGAAAAAAACGCGGAGCTACACGCTTCTTTGAGTTTAGGGTTAGCGAACCCTAAACCCTAACCCTCACCCTAACCCTAAACCCCACCTCTAAGCCTTAACCCTAATCCTGAACCCTAACCCTGACCCCAGAATCTTTAAAACATGACGCCAAGAAGCACATGCCACAAACATATGTTATCAGGAGCAGGGATGAGACCTGTACGCAGCTCGCTGCGTTTCCATCAGCAGCCGTTGCAATCACCTGCTTCTCTGTGATATCACCCCTCAGGCAACAGCAGCTGTGAGCCCATACTGAAAGCATGGCTAGCATATATCAGTACCATGTGCACAGAACTGCTTACTGCAATATCGTATTTCAGAGAGAATACTTAAATACTCACGGGCGCCTACGCATGCTGTGGAGCATGGCCATCATCACCAGCGTACATCATCAGGAGAACTCATTACCCAATGGCATGACACAGGCAAGCGAAGTCGTTTTCCTTCTGAGAAAGCATGGCCGACCTGATCGGCACCTACATGCGTCAGCACCCAGCATCAACAACGGCAACTATGGCAATGACGCTCCTTCTTCTCTATGATGGCGACGCCCACGCAATAGGAGCAATAAGCGCTCCACTTGAAAAGGTTTTATAAATTTCACACAAAGGGCACTGGTTAAACAGCACTGGTTAAATGATAGTCTGGCTGGTGCGGTCGCCTCACGAAGGCGCACTCAACGACATGCCGTTAGACTCTTTCTATGGAGATTTTTAGGGTTATGCCAGATGGGTGCTTGACTGTAAGAACGACAGATGGCCAACCTGACCAGCGTCCATCGATACACCACTCACCCGTACTGCGACGTGCACGCGTCCTTCCACGCCGCCGGCCTCTGGTTGTACCTGTCATCGAACGATTCAAAAACTTGTAGAGCTCTTAGCGACAAGGTGTGCTTAGCCGCCAACGCCCCACATAAATTACCGCAGTCGCCATGGCCAACAATTGGCCACAAGTCAAACAGTGTCACCATTTCCTCAAATGAAGTCTATGTGCAAGCTTTAAAGCGTTCAAGGCACGTGTCTTCAGCATGGAATCATAATGGTAAGAGCACCATCAGGCTGCAGCGAATAAGAAGAGGAAGTACATAATCAGGTTATGCTGACGCTATTGTTGGCATGGATATGTCGGACGTGGCGTGTGGGATGACACGTGCGTCACACTTGTACTGCGTGCGTCGCTATTGCACTGGTACCTTTCCGCTTGCGCTACTGCTATCGCACGGCGCTGTCACTGCTCTTCGCATACTTTCTGACGTCCCTTGTGTTTGAGCTTAGCAGGCTGCCTTTTTTTTTTTTAATACTTTCATTATAGACGAACGTATAGAAATGCACAAATAATGAAAGTACCTGTTAAAAATAAACGTTAAGAAAATAGAAAATATATAAGTTTTTTAATATTGACTTTAGTTTCTAATTGTCTTACCATTTTTAGGGAAAATGTATCTCCATTATGAAATGGAACAAATGTAGAAATGGTTATGCCTGGGGACCGTATTAAAATGAATGCAGAACTTATTTCTCCTATTGCGATAGAAGAAGGTTCAAGATTTGCAATTCGTGAAGGGGGGCGTACAATTGGAGCTGGTGTTGTTTCAAAAATTTTAGAATAAAGATTATTTTTTAATTAAGTACTACGGTATAGTATTATGTCAAGAGAAAAAATTCGTGTCTCATTACATTCATTTAGCGATAAACTGTTAGTTGCAGCCTGTAAAAATTTCCTTTCTGTTATTTTCTATCACTTTCTTCTAGAATTCTATTAAGCTTTAAAGTTTTGTTTAGCTTCACCGATCGCTGTTTTTAGAATTGCTTCAAGTTCAGGGCTTAATGTTCTACATGATTGAATACCTGAAATAAATTCTGGTAAATAATATTGACGTAGTGCTTCTGCTATTATTAAGACTGGTTGCTTTGTCGGTGCAATTTTCTCCAAAATAGGAATTAAATCTTGTTGAACTAGAGTAATTTTTTTATCTGTTGCAAGAATATAGCAATTCTCATACTCAACTTCCATACGTTCAGGGTTTGTTACAAAGTAAGGTGAAATAAAACCCTTTTCAAAACTGTGCGCCCAGGTGGTCAATGCAATGCATTTCGACGTACAGGTCGAAATGCGTTGCATTGACCACCTGGGCGCACAAAACGCATACCTTCAGTAATTTCAAGTTCTGTTGAAGTACCTTTTCCTTCTTCTAATGAAATAATTCCGTCTCTTCCTACTTTTTCTAGTGCTCCCGCTATCATTTCACCAACTTCAATATTATTTCCAATACGCATTACACTGTGCTGCTATGTCGGCTTTTGTTGCTAGACATATTGATGTCGCTCATGCGCACAAGTGACCTCCACATAGGGGGCCAGTGGGTGGTGGGAGGGAGTTGGTTCCACTCTGGGTGCACCACTGGACAGCATGCAGCACATGCCTCCATGGTCCACTTGTGAACTGCAGTGGCAGAGGACAGGTGTATATCTGGCTCACGCCAAGCTTGCATCGTTTTGTGCGCTTCAGTGATCGAGCGTTTGGTGGGTGCCTCCAGTTGCTCAACGGCTTAGAACCCTTCATATGTGCATGCAAACCCTCCAAAGGAGTAAGACCCAGGTGACAGCCAAGAATGGTATATGGTACTTGTACTATTTGGGGCTCATGCACTCAATGGGCGTACATTTGCGCGCAGCGAGACGATGCAGTCCTATTCAATTGCAAGAAGTCTATCCTTCTTCTGCCACATGTTACACAATCAAGGCCCTGCATGGAAGCCCTGAATTGTGCTCATGCTCAGAGGTTGCGGTTTGAATGATTAGCTGCCTGGACATCAGCGACATGAAAGTTTCACTCACATGGTCTGGCTTGGATTTGGGTAGTCATCGCCATATAAAGGGTCCTGTCGCGAGCAGCACGCACCGAAGTTTCGTCAGATGACTTGTACTCTTCGTAGTACATGTGTGCATTCACGTAACTTCACCCACAACTCCTTGGTGTGTGATCAGCAACTACATGCGAAGTACAAGTACAGGCCCTGCGCAATGCATTCATTACATCGACTATGCAGCCTGCGAAGCGCAGAGGGCGGAAGCGGCGGAAGGGGGCGGGGGGTCTCAGAGGGGGAGGCCCTGGGGCGGAGCCAGAGCCCCCTTAGTGGTGAGAAGAAGCTCACACACACGGAAAGAGCACCGAGTGCGTCAAAGACCAATCAAGATTCGTAAACTGTTTGATTTTTCCCGTGTTGCCGCCACCTCAAAGCTTCCCAGGGCGCATGGCGGGGCCGCCTAGCCCTATAGCCAAACCCCAACCCTACTAGTAGTAATACACCCTTGCTGTGGGGAGCGTAGGGGCACAGCAAGACATGACAGCAGCGGCCTGCAGGTTGCGAAGTGGTTGAGCCATCCCACATTGACCGTCACGGTGATAGAGGCTCAAGAGTACCTTGACCGCAGACCATCCTCGACGTATTTGATGCTGTTCAGCGGCCCCGGGCGCACTGCTTTTTACATTGTCCAAAGCATCCAGAACAAAGCATGTTGTGAAGGAGACCCTGCACCGTCAAGCTGGTGCAGACATCTTGTTCAGATGAGCGCTTCGCCCCCAGGTATGCGGCGGCATTTTACACCGTATCGAAGCTGGTGCTAAACACGGCAGTTTGCCTGTGTGTACAAAGTTCTGGTTGAAGTGTCGCTGTCATGCTGAGGTGTCCAACGCTGAGCCATGACGTTTCAACTGGTGCTGGAGTTCTCCGCATATCAATGGAAACGAATCAACAGATTGTACAGCTCTAGGTGACCCGATGTCGTTAGCCGCCAATGCCTCCCACCATTAGCTGTGGTCATCTATGTTGTTACTGACGCCGCAGTTGTCAACAGCCCCAGAGCAGCAGTGCTGCAATGCATGCTTGCAAGTGGCAACGAGAGAGGCCATCGCAGCAGCCCCTGCGAGCAAATGCGGCTACCTGACAGCGAGCTCCGATGAGGCAGACCAAGGCTGCTGCATCCGGTGGTGCCCGATGAGCTGCTAAAACGTCAGGACACGTCAGGGGTGCTGCTGCAGCACTGTGACTTCACACAGAACATCAGAGGATGTCCGTTGCTGCTGTTGCTGCTGCTGCTGCCACCATTGCCTGGGTGGCCATTCAGCCGCACCCACAACAGGTGCGCCACGCTCTGTGATCAGGAGGGGGGACACAAGCTCCACAGGGTTAACCCTAATCCTAACCCTGCAACCAGTTCAGCCCAGTAAGCCGAGCATAGTCAACAGCTTGTCGAGACAACACAAGTTCAGCAAAGCAAACGCACCTTGAGAATGTTGTCAAACCGACGCGAGTTCGACAAACACAACGCACCTTGAAGATGTCGGACGTGTATGCGCAGTACATGTAGGGGGTGGCAGGCCACTTGGGGTCAAACTGGCAGCTGTAGAGGCCATTGTCGCCGCGCGCATTGACCTGCAGCCGTGGAAAACACATGGACATCATGGTC
The DNA here is from genome assembly GCA_017506865.1 of Tribonema minus. Classification (NCBI taxonomy): domain Eukaryota; class Xanthophyceae; order Tribonematales; family Tribonemataceae; genus Tribonema; species Tribonema minus. The sequence continues at coordinate 40,553 of JAFCMP010000142.1, forward strand.
ACCTTCACCTGCTGCTGCCGTGAGAGGCGACGAGCTGGTTTGGCATTCATACACCATGAAGCAAGCCGAGAGCTGGCGGAGCTCGCGCGTCCGCAGAGCTTGAAGAACTCCGTGCGCGCCCGTGTGCGCCCTGGAGGAGACCCGTGGCCGTTTGCGGCGGTGGTGTTATAGTCAGGCAGCAGAAATTAACAGCAAGTCTTGCGCACATGCAAAGCGGCACACGCATAACTATTCACACGAGCAAGGCTATGCACGAGACAAAGATTTGCTTAAGCCAAGGGGAGACCTTGCCGACGTCCAGTGCAACAACAGTCGCATGCACGAGGCGAAAGCGGCCACGTCAAGTAAAAGATGCTCGAGTGCATGTTTGCTGATGTTATGAGGACACCTCCCTCGCGCAAACTAACAGCACACATCTGACTCATCTAGCTCCTGCCAGTGGCGTAGGCTCCCTGTGCGCATGCTACTTACGTGCATGCTACATGCCTCACCTTGTCCCTGTAGCTCAGAATCTCAATGGCATCCGATTCCAACGGCCTAGGTTGCAGCGTCTTGAAGAGGGACACAAACCCTTCCCTGTGGACCGTGATGAACCGGTCCGGCGATCCCGGCACAAAGTGTGTCTGTCAAAGGGACGTACATGCAATTATGCTGAACGTGTCACCACATGCGCCATGCTTTCTTTTTTTCATGGTGTCATGCGTGCCATGAATATTTGTGCAATAATTGCACTGCTGGGGTGACATGGAAGCTATAAGTAGGTATGACAGTGTATCAAAGGACTGGTCCTGCGCTGAACAAGTACTGTACATGACGCTGTGGTACGTACTTAGTTGTTACTCGTGAATTAAAGTAAAAAGGCCGACGCAGCAGACATGCAAGGGTGTGCCAGCTGAATCCAATCCCCACAGGTCTGCGGGAGTTTATTGCGGTCCATCGGCAGACATGAGTGCTTTGTACTCTGAGCAGTAGCCCCTATAAGATGAGAGTCGTTGGCACCCCCACATTGAGACTGCGTAGTGGTATGTACCATGAGAAGGTTTGCGTACCATGACATCCTGCACAACTCGGGGTGGCACCAAAAAACACACCAACTGCAGCAGTTGCCGCTACGGCTGGAGCTGGAGCTGCGGCGAAGTGGGGATTGGGGACTCGGAGCTACACCAGGAGCCAGATAAGTCAAAAGTGTGCTGCCAGTTTGTGTGAGGGAGGCATCTTCACGACATAAGCAAACACGTACACGTGACACTCTTTCACGTCACCTACCACCCATGCGCGCGGCGCGCCCTTGCTTGTTTTGAAAATTGCCGAGAACTCCAGCGCCGGCTCGACGATCATGCCGTTGGGAACCAGTCCGACCTGCGACAAAGCAACGGCATCACACGCAGTCATTCAGCAGCAGTCGTGGCTATCATGAAAGACGCCGAATGAGGCAAGACTAACAGCTTGCAGAGAAGCTGCCACCTCACGGTAAGTTACCGACAGCATCAAAGATGTTGACAGGAAGTGACAGCCATCAACGCTTGCTATGACCGACGTGAGGATATGCCAGTGGGCACCGGTGCCACCCTGGAGAGACGGCATCGACCTTGGTGATGATGACAGGGAGTTACAGGACAGCTGCTGCGTGCCGCTAACACCATGGTACGGCCTGCCAGAAGAATCCCGCCACTTCTATGCACTCGCGACAGCGCTGGCAGACGTCACCAAAAGTCACAAGCATGGCGCGACAGAGTGGGCTGCATGTGCTGTAATGCAGACGTCCGTGACTTTCCAGCGCCACCGCTGTCAGCCTATGAAAATGCACCTCTGCTTGTAGCTGTTGATGGGCGCAACGTTCGATGCACACCAGCACGATTGAGCAAGCCATGAAGGCGTGCGCTACACACGAGGGTGATGAGCGGCCTATCATTCACTTGTACATGAGAGGTTGCGGCTCAGGTGGAAATTGCGTTGTGAACACTGACGACAGGCCAGGCATGGTAAGAACAGACCCTGGCAGAAGTGATCACTGTCACTGGCCTCTGGTTTACGTTGTACCTTAACACTGATGTGAGTACTCTCCTGCATGCATATAAGCGAGAGACCTGGTAGGCGTCCCCTTCTACATACACGAGTATGACTCAGCAAGATGAAAATGACTCTTCCGCTTACAAATTGAGGCGGCGCGACCTCGAAGGGTCCCACAAGCGTTGACGGCGTCCCGCCAGCGTAGACCGTGGTCTGCGCACACCAAGCAGAAAAGCAGAAAATTCTTCACACACACTTGGGTGAATAAAGCATGGAATGTTGTGCACGCATGCGGAGAGCAACGCGTGACGTCAGCGTGGTTTGATTCATCTCATGTCCGATTGTATTGCTAGGGGTCTGCTGCAAGCATCGATGTGTGCTACAGTAAAGAGGGGCTTGCACATTCGCGCTTGACAATTGAATGTTTCGGAGAGAATGAAGTGCGCCGTGTGTCAGTACTGGCCCACATGTGGGCGTCCTGAAGCATCCAGTGCAGGCGTCCTTGCAGCCCGTGGAGGGTCCACCACCGCACCAAGGAGCCACATGAGCCAGAAACCTTGAAGGTGCTGCCAGTCGGGTGAAACAGGCATCCTCACAACATGAGCAAATGCGTACACTTGACCCTCTTTTCTTTCACAAAAGTCTGCGCATGGGAGACTGGCGACAGCCTGGGCACAGCGGCACAGGCATGATTTCGAGCGTCAAGTAGTACCTTCAAGGAGGCAGCTGCACACGCCCTTACAAATAGCTGCGTTGACGACAGCAAGATACCGCTGCGCTACATGTCAAGGAGCATTTGTACGCTGAACCAGAGGTTGCGTGCCGTCACTGGGGGCACACAGTATAAGGCATCGCAGGTCACCAGCTGCCGAGGTCAAAGGTAGAAAGCAAGCTACAACTGGCACAGACGCGGCTTGAGTGCTTTGCGGACTGCAGGCAGACTATGCTGGCCTCACAGCGCGTACCGCAAATGTCTGTTATTGGTAGAGTGTGATAACGAACTATAAACCAACGCGTTGTTTTCGTTAGTTTTAGTTGTTTGTTATATGACGAATAACTAACGAGAGCGCTCGACGCGAATTCGTTGTTTCACATTTTTGTGTAAATGCTCTGCTCGTTTGCACGAGCTCTGCTGCACCGTGTGACGACGATGGCGGTACGTATGAAATGCGCTGGTGTGCCAAACACCGTACCGCCACCGCTGCCTGACCCTTTCACGGTTGCTATGCTTGCACAAGGCATGGCTAACAGCACGAAGACATCACAGGGGGGGGGGTACGATAGCCGGGTGGTTGCACGGAGGCACACGTCGAGTGCTGGCTTGCACATTCAAGTGCTTGCTTTCAAACTAGTCGGCCGCCCATTCTGAGCTCCTCAGCTCGAGCACACACTGAACCCTGGTTCATTCAAGTTCCGGTTGAAGTTCAACATGAAGTTGACTTGAAACACCTGTATGATTTTAACGCAAAGCTAGCATTGAAGCAACTGCTTAGAGCTAGAGGAAATCGTAACTGGGCGACTGAGATGGTTTGCAAGTCCGAGAGGGAAAAGTAGCTCCTCTCGAACGCTACCTTATCCCAGGATGGTAGGCATTGCTGGTAGTTTACAGCAGCAACGAAAAAATAACGAACATATATAAAATAACGAATAATTAACGAATAACTAACGAATGGTTGAGCAACAATACCGAATAACTAACTATAGCAATAGTTGTCACACTCTAGTTATTGGCATGCACTGCCAACCACTTGTTGTTACTACATCTTGAGCTGGAAGATACGAGGACCGATATGCAGCAAGTGCCTCCAGGCATGAGACTAGAGATGCTATCAGGAGAGATTTGTGTAAGCATCACAAGTGATAGGAAAGTACATAATGAGAGCGTACAACTAGCAGAGAATATTGACGTCACTTCTTTACTGCACAAGCGCGTGACCCCCCTCACCACCGCTACTCTAGCATCCCATGTTCCCACAAAGTCCCAGACAACTATCAGGAAACGTACAAGCACTGTGTCACTGTGTCGGCCTCTCGTGTGTCTCTCGCAGAAGCGTGCGAGCAGCTTCATTCCACTGCCAACCACAGGTCATTAATGTCAGCGCGTGTGTCAAGGCTCACCTGCACTTGCAAGGGGCGGGTCAAGCGCTGCTTGGTGCCTCCATCGAGCAGGTACATGGTGAACTCCACAAGGTCGCCGGCTGGCAAGGCAGGCAGCTGCACAGCAACAGGCGACGCGCACCGCAGCTGTTCAGGTTTGGGCAGTGGGCGCACAAGCGAGCCCGCTCTGCAAGAGTGGCGTGCGTTACGGTACCGCAGCTGTCGCAATCATGGATAGGGCCATGCGCTTGCAAGAGGCAGGATGGAAGCTGCGGCCTCAGATCACTACTGCTGCAGGTGCGTCATCTCACATTGTTGATCGAGTTCAGATTGGTCAGACGCGTTAAGTTAGTGTCACAGTGGCATGCCCGTTCTGTGATCCGGTAGACATCCCACCGCATGATGATGGTCAGGGTCCCCTTATGCGCAGCGAATGGGTGTTTGATGCGAGTGGCTAGGGCACAGCCTGTCTGACATGCTTATCATGTGCTGTGCAGGGAGTATATGTACTATTGCAGCAATCCCATTACAATTGCCACTTCTTTCTTTGCATGCTCACCGCGGATGTCCGTCAATAAGGTGGCACTGGAGACCAGGCAACAGCACAACACACTCACAAACACCAGCTTTGGCTCGTCGCCAATGAAGTGAGGGGAGCGCGCACTTCTTGTTCAAGCACTGCGCAATCACCAAATCACGTTGCCATGTGGTGTTTTTACTGCAGCAGCTGGCGTCAGACTTCACAACTTCAAGATGATGTCAAGCTTGGGCAGCAGCAGCTGCTGCTGGAGTTCCAGCCGACTATCATAATGCCTCCCACATGGCATGCGCAGCCCCTCATTGTGTGGACAGTTGTGGAGCAGCCATAATATGACGCCACGGCTGCTGCCACATCGATGTTGATGGCGTGTGTGCGGAGACACGCCAAATGTAATGCAAACAGAGAGGCTGTGATCACAAACCCTATATTGTAGTTGACAGAGCCACCAACTTAAACCTTGATCCGCGAACCCTGATATCCCAAGACCACTCACCTGCTGGTCAACATTTGTGGAGCCTGTATGGAATGATGCACGAAATAAGAAAGCACCTGCAGTAGCCCGACTACAGAGATCCCCAACCTACCCTCGGCCCCCGCGCGACTTTCAAAACGCAACCTGATCTGCATGTCGATGATCATGGAGCCCGCGCCAAGTATCTTGAAGACACACACACACACACACACACACACACACACACACGCGCGCGCGCGCGCGTGCACGTACATCTATATGGCTGCCATAGTCACACACTCAGTCTAAACCCTCCCTTCCATCACAAGGCCCTCTGAGGCAATCTCAACCACAACCCCCACCAATGTGCCGTGTGGGCCACCCACCTGCACGTTAATGTTTGTGGAGCCTGAGCCGCGCAAGGGCGACGAGGTCGCGTCGACGACCTGCGAGCCGTCCGCGAGGCGCCCGATGATCCGAACGTTTACGGCGGCGAAGCTGTTGTCGTACGTCAGTGGTATGGTGTAGTCCTGCAGAAGAGACGACGGCGGCAGGTGGCTGCTGATGTGGCGTGCGATACATGCATGCTCGAACCTATCGGGAAACGTCGCGCTATGAATGCACTTGTAGATCTATTACGCTGGAGTACATCTCAAGACAGATCTTCTTGTATTGAGGAACGGGGGAGGCCGCTAGCACTCGCTGTGTGAGGTGCTCCTCTGTATTCGGCCTACTTCAACGTGTGGGAAGTAAAAGTGTGGTAGTTGCTGCCCTGGTGTGAATGGCGCAAGCAGGAAGAGAACGAGTCGCAGTAGCGCCTATAGCAGCAAAATACGCGTGATGCAGCGCCACCAGCCTTCCGTGACCAGTGGCACAACAGTTGTACAAATACAAACGGAGCATGATCAGTGCCTGCCCATGTGGAAGCCATTGACATCTGATTAGGGTGCAGGGCAGCTCTTCAGCTGCTGCGGCGGCCGTGCCGCAAATGCAACACTGTCCTTGCAGCATGCGCGACTGTGTGTGCAGCACTCTCTGAGAGTATCTTTAGGAGTACCTCACCACACATTGTCGGCAGGCGGGTTGGTCAGTCGTCATGGGCACGAGACAGCAACTTGTTTTTTGAATGCTCGGCTTGCAAAGTCTCACCGCCGAGGCTTCACTGGCACCCTCAGCTGCACCCAAGCATGAAACCTGGGTGACTCACCGTGGCCGTGTCGACGGGCGGGTCAGGCAGCTTGTCAAAGCTGGCGATTGGCCACTCATAGACGGGCTTGGCGTCAGCCGAGCAGAAGACCCCCTTGCTCGCGGATACAATCGGCTGCAGCGCAGGAGCAAGAGCAGGGGAAACTTGAAGACGCGGAAACATGCAGTGAGGATACACCTGCAGTGTGTCCATCATGTGCCTGCGCGTGCTAAGCAGGCAAGGGCTGAACGAGCGGCATGCAATTGCAGAGAAACAAATTCGTCCTACCAGAGGAACACACATATTCATCCGGCTATTAAGCTGGGCACTGCGATCACGCAAACAGTGCCACAGTGACGGCAAGTGCTTGTATGATCATGCAGGGCTGGTATGTGTTTGAAGGAGTATACTGCTGGCAAGTGGAGGAAGGTCACCAAGTAAGCGTGGTGGTGACAGCGCAAGCCCCGAGAGAGTGCAGGGTCTGATGGTCCCTTCACATGGTAAACCCCGAGCACACACACACCCCAAAATGCATGACACTGAGTACTGTGTGAAAAAGATGCTGCTGGCATGCACATCGTTGAAGTTGGATCATGTCACTTGCGCTCTATCTGGTTTCATCATGACCTTGAGCCGCTGCTGCCGTCACCCGAAGGCTGTCGCAAGCGCTGCGCGTGCGCCTGTCACTGGCAGCCACTGCCATAGCTGACCTGCAAATGATAGTTGGAGATGTGACAAGCGGCCACACTCGGTACGAGATTGGCGCGTTTCAGAGCACGTCCTGAAGGCACCCTTCACTGGACGTTCCGACCGTCCTGCCGTTCACAGTCCATCATGGAGGCACAAGCAAGGCCCATCCACCGTCTGCGTATGTGGACTGACTGTTGAAGTTTACAAGGTTCTGGCCTTTGTGCTCTCTGCACTCTCGTTACTGGAATGTATCAAAACACATCATCGCATGTGCAAGTGACCGTCACGCACGTTTATTGTGTTTCTCAGCACGAGGTCTGCCGACACGACAACCTTCCTGCCGTCCTCCTGCCACTTCCCGTCCAGGTACAAATTGCACGAGGCGGTTCCGGAGCTCTGCGGGGTGGGATCAGAAAGGTTGGCGCAAGCATGCATGTCAGTATTCTCCATCATGATGGCAATGAATGAACAGATCGTAGAACACATCAGTATCCTCCATGTTAGCATGCATCAGAAGGGTCGGCACAAGCATGCACATCAGTATCCTCCATGGTGGCATGCATTGGAAGGGCTGGCACAAGCATACACATCAGTATCCTCCACACTAGCATGCATCAGAAGCGTTGGCACAAGCATGCACATCAGTATCCTCCATGAAAACAAATCAAAACATCGTGGAGCTCTGGGTGACAAGGTGTGCGTAGCCGCCAAGGCTGTTTACAAAAAAAAGTGGTCACCGCTGACAATTGTTCACGAGTTCAAGAGTCTCTCCACGTCCACAGAAACCGGGATGAACTCTGCGTGCAGGCTCCACATTGGCATCGGCAACAGGAGCGAATGGTTGTGCATGAGCTTCCCCTTGTGCGTATCTCGCTTGCTGGTCCACGACCCGTTTAGCCATGCCTGCTGCATGCACATCGTCTGGCCATCATCGGGGCGCACGCTGCACGATGCAGTGCCAAAAGGCAGGAATGCATCAGGCAGGACACACGTACCGAAAGGATCTCGCTAGGCGTCACGTACTACTAAGTGCAACATGTACGTTATGTTTAGGTCCACCACCCCTTCAAGTTGGCCTGACCAGCCCAGCTAGCAAGAATTGCGAACTATGCCATATACAACAAAACACCACATAACCTGGCTGTAACATCTACAGCCCAGCCAATACCGATCTAAAAATGTGTTGCTTCAAGTTTGCGCTTTGGAGCAGGCGAATTCAGGCTTGACGGGCAGCCTCACAGTGTTGGCAGACTCGCCTATTTGAGCGTTGTTCTGTTGCTCTGAGTCAGTAGTGCGAGTGCTGTCCACGTGATAATGCGCAAATGTATAGTGAGTGTTGTCACAGCACATTCAGCGAATGCGTTGCGTCATGTGGCACCCACCATGCCGTTCTGCTTCGCTGAGTCAGGACCAGGCAGGAAGCGCCGCGAGCTCAGATTTGCAATTTTGGAGACTCAGTGCCCAGTGAAGATGGCCCCCAGGCCTCAGGCTGGAGCGCAGTGTAAATTGATGCTGGCTACCCAATGCTGCTCACAGGTTGCGATAGACAAGTAACTAATAGTGTTTGAAGTACATGAAAGCACCCACTGGCAGTCCAATGATTCAGAACCCAACGAGCACTCACGCGTACGACCGAAGCTTACTAATAGATGGCATCAGCCTGCACTGCGCACATTCGTGTCATCAATGATTAATGCTGGCTAAGCAGCCATAATGATTGGCAATTCATGTACTACGCAAGAGTACCCAGTCCGATGGGCAGCCATGAGCGTGCACTCATGTATGCGTTACGCGCTACTTGAGGCTTGCAAAGCACAGAGAGGTATGTGCTTGATACCTTTCAGTCGATGTGATCATGTGCGCCATCATGATTGTTGGGGTTCTCCAGCTCTTTTAAAAGCCGGTGGTCAGTGATTGGCAGTTGCGATTCGTGGCACGTCACTCATTGTACTTGAGAATTCAAGTCACTTACAACGACCTATCATGATGGTCAGCAATGAAAAAAGAAAGTTGCACACTTGTGTCAGAGAAGACTGGGAGCGTTACGTACAGCTTGTATGTTCCCATACGAGCTGAGCATCTGCGTGCACTGGCTGCAGGGGAAGGCAAGAAAGAAAAAGGTCAACGGCCACGGGGGCATAGGCGTGTGTCCCTCGGGCAAACTCATCTTGTCGACTCAAATGAGGACCAACTCAGGGCTCTTGACTAAAGAACCATGTGCGCGTCTCTCACAACAACGGCGCATGGGAAGGGCGGGACTGACCTCTGTGAGTCGCGTCGTGCTGTCGCCCATATCGTTACGGAACAAGTAGACCATGGAGCAGCGCAGGTCGTAGTCGCCCTTTCCGCCGGTGTCGTAGATGAAGTCTGGCGCAGGACATGATGAAACCACGGGGTTCAGATGTACTTCAAACACATGTGTCAATGCTTGTCTACAGAGCGGCTCTGCCGGCGCAGTTTGCCGGTCAGGGACTAGGGAGTCATGTGCTGAAGCTCAAAGCGGATGAATGCAGCTGCATGCCCTTTCTGCCAGTGTCGCAGATGCCGTCTGGCGCAGAATTCATGGGGCCCGGATGGGATGCTGTGGCCAGATCTGCACGTGATGATGTTTCAAAAATTTTGAGCTAAGCAGGGACTCCGAGGCTGTGGACGTACTGTACCGCCCGTCATCATTAGCGCATGGGTTTCCATATCCTTCAAGTCTCCATGTTTTTTTCCCTGGCTTCAAGTTCAAGGAGGCCATGTACACTTCGCTAGTCAGGGACTGAGGAGTTGCAGGTCGAAGCCCAAGCTGATGCATCATGATACAGGTGCCAGACCTGCCACAGTGGATGCTACAGACGATGAAACAAACAGTTGTGAAAGACCTGCAGCAGCGCCTTGCGATGTGTGCAGAAGCCCTGGCAGTGCAAGGCTGCGAATAGGCAGATGTCTCGAGCAGACGCCAAGCACATGAGGAGAAGCCATGCGGGTCTCAGCTCCTACGGAAGCGCATCGGCTTCTTCTTCTCACCGTCCGATTATAGCATGCTCAGTGATGGTCAAACAACAGACAGGAACTGACAGAACAATTGAGCCAAAGTGACCTGCGTCCAGCGCCAACGACGCACGGGCTGCACAAGTGATGCAATGGACACTTTTCAGTGCTTTGCTCTCACAGTGTTCAAGTTGGGACGTGCTACCGGCACGGGCACTGCAGGCCACAATTCCTGTTTTTTCTTTGTTTTCCCTCCGAGGCGTTTGTATGTCAGGGAGTCTTGCAGTGTCACCTCAAACGTCTTCGAGCTTGACTCAAAGCCTACCTGCAGTGCCACGAAGGCGATCACAATGTGGCACAATGTCATGTGGCTGCCCACAGAGCTGAACGTTGGCTGTGTTACTCAGCTCAAGCTTGCCAAAGCCACATCAGCATGTCGTAGCATGCGCTATCAGTAGCACGGATGTTGTGTTTTGCCTCACCGTATTTGTACATGGTCTCTGTCAGCGGGACCGCAGGTGCAACTGGTGCCGCACATGGCGGTGGCGTGCAGCAGCGCGAAAGCAGCAAGAGAGAAGAAGCCTGAGGGTCAGTATCGGCATTGAGCAGAGAGCTCCTGACGTAACAATAGCTCGCTTAAAGATCACAGAATGAAAACTGTAGCTGGTAATGCACACAATTGCAGTGCCAGCACAGTCTGCGATGGCGTTCAAATGTGGCCTGGAATACAGCACCGAGAAAACCTGCTCATCTCGCCGTTGATGGCACTGCATCTACCAGCCTGTGTCAGAAGTACTAGTAGGTTTCAAATCTGGCTGCAAGCCTTAGGGAGGTCAGTTGTCTTGATAGGTAGTACAGTACATGCTGCAATCGTAGTTAGCTGGACCAGGTCTGGCCAACTTGAAGGGATTGTGGTCCAGGACCTACACATAATAATAAAAGTACAGCAATGCCCAACTACATCTGATTCATCATGATGGTGCGCACGCCACACACGAGCATGACGGCTGGTACACGGGTCTAGCAATCATTCCATAGCACATGCCATCAGTAAGGTTTTGTCATGCAAGCTGTAGGTGGAGGACTTTGGCAAGTCTTAGAGGGGATGGTTTCGCCAGTCTACACTTAGTCTAGCAACTGTAACAACAGTTGCAGCTTCAAGTAGTTCAACTTCAAGTTGGAGGAAGCCAAATTGCATGTGGTATACCTACTAGTATACTAGTAGGGCTTGAATTTACAAGCTGCCGCTATGGCGTTCCTGAGTGTTGTGTTCAGTGAACCACTAGCAGGCAACCAGTCCGAGTCCCTCAGGCTGATGCTCAGCAAAACACTCAGCGTGTGCAGGAAGAAGCACGCACGACATGTTCTACGCCACAAGGAACTTCAAGGCGGAGCAGCGATGCCCAGGCACTTTTCAACGCAAGTTACCTCACTGCTCTATGCAATGAATGCAGCATCAGCCCCAGTCTGAGAGTGTACACGCGAGTCGCAATCATTGCGGTTGACCATTGGCGGGAAGCACACCTTGCAGACGACAATGTCTGCACGCAACAATGTTTCGCCGTGCTGGAAGTACATCAGCGCTGCATCGCATGCAGCGCAACAAGAACTTGACATTTAGTAGCCCTAGTTCCATCACATGTTCACCTGGTCCAGTACGCTAACTTACAGTGCTGTCATGGTTGATGTTGAGGTGCTGGTGGTTGACTTACAGATGCAGTGGCGCAGGCACCCAACTTGAACTGTCGCTAAGTTGTTGGTGTTGCGGCAACATATTATAGTTGCAGGCAGCTAGCTGTTTCTGACGATGACATGCAAGGCGATGCTACCCCCACTGTCAGTTGTCGCGACCTGTACGCTGGCCGCAGAAGGCGCAAGCAGTTGTGTTCGGCAGCGAAAAAAAGTTGCAGCGACATGTTTCTGCTATTAGCCTAGCAGATGAAATCACTTTCAATTACTGCCACCTGAACGCTGCTGCTACGGAGGGTGCAGCAGTCACCGAGTCCATAAGCCAGCCTGTATCGAGCACGACTCAGTCTAACAGATGCCTGACTCTCGCGAGATGCTCCAGGACTCCCTCAGGCTGTTGAAGCTCGCCATAGCCTTCACCTTCTGGCCAGCCACTCCATAAAATACCAAATTGAATAATATGAGCACTGTAGCGTTAAGTTAAGTGTAATACAGTACTATGAAACAGATAGTATGGCCCTGAGCGGGTACTTAGGGGCCATATAGCATTCTCTTGTGTCAAAAGAAGGAGGCTATCTGGGTTTAACTTGTCTACGACCAGCCATTTTCTGCCTAAACTCGATTTTTTTTTAAAACATGCATCATGCGTGCTCCTCAGTCAGACACTGTCAGCTGGCCCTAAGGGTCAGACTCCGAGAGCCTGGCAAAGGTGATGCGAGGTGCAGGTACTACGGGAGCTGAAACTTTGAATGCACTTCACCATGGCCTGAAAGCATTTCCGGAGTCCATTGGACCAGTAACACCGAAACTGCTCTGCACACCTTCACTGGTCCAGGAGTGTAATTGCGCAAAGAAGCGGCACATTGACAATGTCAAGCACATCTCTGTTCAGTATATAAAATATTATGCCCTAGTGCACTCAGGACACACAGGCTCACCCGAAACTGTCAGGGACTCCGAGGTGAGGGCAATCGATTGCGACCACAAGCACCATAGCGCCAACAGACTTGTCCGCAGCGACTGTCGCAGCCTCGCCATCACGCCCCCTTCCTTAGCCCGTCTCCTTAGGAATAATCCACAGGCTGGAATTCCTTTGTCCAGCAGCAAACAACGAGCAGGAGAGCAGCAGCTCTAGCAGTCAATTTGAGTCAGAGGCGTCATCATGCGGAGATGGCAAACAACTTTGAACTTTGATGCTGCGGCAGCCGCTGACAGTGTGCAACAGCAGCAGCGCTGCTGCTGCTGCTGCAGCAGCTGTGCTGCTGTAACAGTTGCTCTGCCTGCTACTGCTGCTGCAGCAGCTGCTGTGGCAGTGAGACATGTTGATGCGGGAGGCGGGGTCACGCAATCCAAAACAATGTTGGCAAGCCTGTGTGCAGGCAGTGCCTACGTCTCTCAACATGCAAAATAAATACTGAAAATTTTATACCTGGCTCAACTCCTCGGCGTGCTGCTGCCTGCTGCTGATGAAGTATTCTGAGCCCAACAACAATCGATCGAAAAATTGAGGAATTGAGTGTATCACCAGACGCCTTTGAGTGCCTGCAACGCTGTCGAGCACCCGTCGCTGCTTGCTGCTCCTCTGAGGAATCGACCTTTCGCTCTATCTTCAGCGATATGGGGCCCTCCCGTTGTTGCCCTGATTGGCTGGATTTTTTGAATTTAAAAAAAAGTTGACGCGGATTCTTTTTCTTAAAAGTTAACGCGAAGGGAAAATCCACGACCGTCACCACAGCTTATATAACAATATGCTGCATGATAGTCAACGGAGAGACGGCTGGCAGACCGGGTAACGAGGGCAGAGTGAGATAACAGCTCGCTCCCTGTATCTTATCTCCAAGCGAAGAAATTCAATGTGTGTACGTCCTCGCTCATTGCTGCTGCAAGCTCTTCGCTGACCTGCCGGATCCACTGCACCGTCGGGTCAACTTTGAAGGGTAACTTGATTGTTGCATATCATTATCGTGGGGCTCGAGAGCGCTGCTTGCTGCCGTTAAGGAGGTGAGGAACGGTGCAGGTGAACTGCAAGTACTCGTCTTAATCGCGAGGTGGGATACATGTGAAAAAGTCCGACACCACGTGAAGCACTGTACGTAGCACAATAATAATAAACTCAACGGAGCGGAGACACTGTGGCGGTGACGAGGCCAGAATCGTTGCAAGTGAGATAATAGCTCGCCTCCATGTCTTTTTAAATCTCCAGGCGAAGAATGTGAATACGTCGCCACGTGAAGCTCATGAAGCTCATTGCTGCTGCATGCTGCTCGCTGAAACACCACTGGCGGTAAGGACGTGACGTCAAGAACGCTGCAGGTGAGCTAAAGACTCGCCTCTATGTAATTTATCTCCGAGCGAAAATTATGGTCGCCACGTGTCACTGAGGCATGCTACTCTACGGGGACAGTTCACTGACAGTCTGCTGGCGGCAAGGAGGCCAAGGACGCTGCAGGTGAGCTAACAGCTCGCCTCCAGGTATTTTATCTCCAATCGACAATATGAGTACGTCTCCTAGTGAAGCATAATATTGCTGCTGCTGCATGCTACTCAACGGAGACGCTGCTGGGCCAGGCGGTTATTTGGCCATGAACGCTCACTGACAGCTGTGAGCTAACAACTCACCTCCCACTTATAAACGTGACTTATTGTTATATCTTTGACCGAAAAACATGACACTTGTTTCATTGCGTTATGCAGTGCTGTAATACCTCAACCTATTGTGCAACGCTGCCAATTGTTGTGCTGTTCCTGCTTGCTCACCCAACGACGTGCAGCTTTCAACTTGAACGGTTACCCTTCGGTCACCGTGGAGCAGCAACCAGGCCACAGGTGGACTGGCGGGGGTGTCAGTGATGTAGTTCTGTGATGTCAGGGCATCATTAGATGTTACATGGGAGTCACATGATGAGTATGCCATTGGGGGGGATATCGTGACATCACAGAAATGCGCTGTATGCGGCACGGGTTCGACCGCTGGAAAGTCTTAGTGCAAAGCGTTCGAACAGCCCGCAAGGCTCATGCATGCTGCTCAATGAATTCTGTCAAACTTTAAGATGTTCACTGAATGGCATCCCTGGGCCAGCTGCCGAGATGTTACCTGCCTGTTCTGCGTTGAATGTGCTGATCACATGGTCTTCACATGAATCAGATGCTGCCATGATCATCGGATCTCAGTGCTGAGGTTTGAATTGCGAAAAACGGGACCTGAATTCAAAACGGGACCCACAGGGGTGAACTCTGCAAATGGACTTCTCTCAATTGTGATGACATGGGTGTAATAGTCACGCCTAGAAGTAAATAAATGGAAGAAAGATTCTTTTTTTGCGCTCAGGATCTTGAACTATACCATGTTGAACTTTGACTTTAACTTTAACTTCAACTGTGAAGTTTGGCTAAGTACGGAAGTTCAACTCCACATTGAAGTTTGAAAGGTGCGCAGTGCTCATCATGACATCCTCACCAACTTCGATACTAGTCCCTTCATCTAATAACTTCAACATCATGTTGAAATTCAGCAGCAAACGCTGGCAGGGTTCAACCAGACTTCGCCAAAGTGGTTCGATGCTGGGTCCCGTTTTCCGATTCAGGTCCCGTTTTCCGCAATTCAATCCTGCTGGCACCGTAGCAATATCACGTGATACCATGCCTGGCAGTGCACATCTTGAGCATGATGGCAGCACTGCCACTGGCACATGTCTGTCATTGACACGATGTGCCCAATGGAATGCCCAGTGCAGAGACATCATGGCACTTCATGTCATGAGATGCTGATAGTACTACAGTAGTATTATACGAACTACTAGACCAGTGGCACAATGTGCCACACGTGAATCAGATGCATGCAGTGCTCCATAGTCTTGATGTAAATGGCGTGTGTGAAATGGCGTGTGTGCAAGCACTTGGCATCACATAATATCTGGCAACGCACCCCACGCCACCCATCATGCGATGCCCATTGGCAACTTGAATGCCCGTTGCCACATGATATGACTCGGAATCCCTCAGACTGTCAGTGAGTGTCAAGACGTTATAACTATACTAGTAGTAGTGTCAATAGTGTGTCAGCATGTGCTTGACGTTGTATGACACCGTCAGGCAAAATGTGTCTCACACTACCTGTCTATGCCCAGCCACTCAGCTACTTAAAGAACATTCATCAGCCAAGTTGGTTGAACATCACTCAGTCTGATGGCATGATGTCATTGAGTGGTGCACATGTGCAGGTACGCAACGACAAAAGCAATCCTGACTCTGAGTCAGTCTGAGAGAGGCTCCAGTATTACTTGAGACATTTGCTGAATCAGCTCAGTCGACTCAAAGTCCTCATTCAAAGTGTGCGGCGCGCGCAACCCTCCAAGCTGGCATGTCATTGAGCGCCACTGTGACAGATTCTTTTTTGATGTTACTCACGAGGCGTGCTCCTGTGGTGACGCTTAATCTAGCGCCTGGGCACTGCTGACACCACCGTCATGGGCGTGCCTGCACGCAGCGCGAGCGTACAGAATTTAGAGCATATGGCTTAATCAGAGTAGCCGGCAAAGCAACTCGAACGCTGCGGCTGGTGTGAAGCAATGCTGTGTAGCGACGTGGTCGACCACTGGCGGCAGCCTGAGGATGGATGCGCATGCCATCAGTGAGTGTGAAGGTACAGCACGCACTGCACCAGCATCAGGAGTTGCAGAAAAGACCCCGGCAGGCCCCGGGGTGGGGCGTCTGAGGCAGTACCAGCCTACCCCGGTGACCCTGCTGAAGCACTGCAGCAAATGGTACAGTGATCCTGCAAACTGCATGTGCGACTGGAACTGCTGCCAAAAAACTTTGAAGCAGCCACCTGTGCTTTGTTGTGGCAGATATGACTGGGCAATCGCATGCAGCAGGAGCTGCAAATTGCACTTGTTTTACTCAGTGACACGAAAAGCCAACACATGGTTGCATACAAAACGTCTTGACATGAGGCTTCATTGCGCAATGCCCATATGTACCCGCTGACAATTGGCGTCTGTAGTTTGAGTGACTTTATAGTTACTGCAGAGGTAGCGCGTACACCTGTGGCACGCGTACAGGTACGAGTTGTTGACACGCGTTTTAACTCGTACCCGTGGCCACGGAATAAACAGTACGCGTAACCTGTCGTGTGAGGCAACGAGTAAAACCTGCACTGGTCCACAGCTGACAACGCGCGGTACGAGTGAAAATCTCGTACACACTGCGCTTGTTATCGCGAGCTTCTCGAGAATAAATCCGTTGAAGTTGGGTTGGGCCGAAGTTTGAACAAAAGAAAAGTGAAGGAGTGAGCGTGCGTTGCAACTGCGATGCGAGCAAGCACCGACGAGAGAACGTATCTTCTATATAGCTGACACCGTAGCGGCTCGGCTCGGACGCAGTGGCTTCTCATAGTGAGCTTTAGCGAGCTTCATTTTCACCGACTCAAAGCTGAACGCCACACTGCGCTGGCCGAGAGCTACTGCCAAAGAGATGTGCATGTCAGTAAGCTGCATTTACGTTGTGCATGCCAGACACTCGATGCTTACGTATCTGAATCAGTACATTGCACCCGTGTTTCGTGCCCTAGTAGTAGCACGGCTTACGAGCCTTAACGAGCCTCAGACGATTTCCCAAAGCAGATTCAAGCTTCTTGTAGTGTGATACATGAAATAGGACATTGCTGCGAAGCATGTGGTGAAAGCCTCAAAAGCCCA
The DNA here is from genome assembly GCA_017506865.1 of Tribonema minus. Lineage (NCBI taxonomy): Eukaryota > Xanthophyceae > Tribonematales > Tribonemataceae > Tribonema > Tribonema minus. The sequence continues at coordinate 57,889 of JAFCMP010000142.1, forward strand.
TTGAAACAGGCAAAAAAAACTGTTCAACCAGCAATAACCTGTTCTACAGGTATACGCGTACTCGTTGTCTCAGAGCACAGGTTAAACTCGTACCCGTAGCCGCTCTCACCAGTACTTATGATCTTGTATTTATAGCAGCCCCAAGGTGGGCTTGATGCGTTGGATAAGATTGCAAAAAACTAAAATCGGACGGGCCCTTAGAGCCCTGCGTTGCAGGCTTGTACTAGACTCATGGGGGGTAGACACAGCGGCACCCAGTCTGAGCCACACCTATCGTAGCCGATGTCTCCATCTCTTGAGCGAAAACGCCGGAGGACCGCGGTTATGCCTCTAGTATACATTTGGGCCAGAGGCGCCCGGTCCTCGATTCCTTGCATAAGCACGCCGCTGACGTGCCTGGCCGAGGTTCTCTTTCTTGCGTGTTCAAGCAAACGATCTGCAGTGTGCCCTGATGCTATCCGCATCCCCATGTTCCAATATCCCCTGCTGCTGCCCAAAGCCGTATCCTCACCACAAGCGACTCCGCAGCTCCTGCTCACAGTCAGAGCCAGCATCTCCCATCCCCTAGCTGCCTGATGCACCCTCGCCACCATCAGCGCCACCGCAAGCGCTGCCGCACCTCTCGGTGCTAACGAGCAGCTGGTGTACTTTAATACTCGTACGCGTACTTGTCACAATTTTTCTCGCGCTACGCGCGACCTGTTCGACAATGGCACTACGCGCCATCTCTGAGTTACTGTACATCTCTTCACTAAAAGCATCAGAATCGTTCAATAAACTTTGAAGAAAGTGTGTGCATACATTTCAAGCGCGTGGCCGCTCACCTCATCTGCCTCGTGCACGTCAGACTCTGCTGTCTCCCAGCTCAACTTGAACAACTTGAGGGGGTGAATCAGATGTCGTTGATAAGCGGGTCAGAGCGGAAGCCGAACTGCAACAGCGTGCAAGGCACCATTGAGTATGACTGGTGAGGGTGCAAGCTTTGAGGTATGTAGGTAGTGGGTCAGATGATGAAATGCGCATGTTGAGGGGCAAGTAGGTAGACTAAGTGAGTCAGGTATCGCTGACACGGTAAGTATTTGGAAGGCCGCAAGCTGTGAGTATGTAGGTACTAGTAGTGGGTCTAGAACAGTAAATGTTGTGGTGCCACTGGGTGTGTCACCTAACTTCAACTGTCAGTTGCAGTTGGTTGGCGGTTTTCACAGTTGCGTTGGTTGTCCTCTGCTCACAACAGAGAGACAGCCTGATAACACACACACACTTGCTTGAGTGCTGTTGTGCAGTGTCAGTGCCCTCGTCTCTGTCTGTCATTGGTCAGTGTTAGTGCAAACTCCTCAATTGGTTCTCGGTACAAAACGCGGCCTACCATTAGTTGGACCCGTGCTGCTGCAGCAGTTACACGAAATGCCGATTGGCTGGGAGCGCCAGCATGGAACGCGTACGTCTGCTGCCAAAGGAGATTCGCCCCTCATAGGCAGCGTTTTCGCCAAGAAGGCGATGACCACTGCGCGTGGACCAGACGATTGGAAGGCCGAGCACCGCCTTTCCGACGTCCACGCTGTGGCGGAGGTCCCGCTGCAGCCAGTAAGTCGTGGAGATTGGATATCAGCCACAGCTGTGCCGCCTGTTGTGCTCCGGCAGGACGCCCCTGATGGCCTGGCTCCCTTCTTTCGCGCACCCGTCGGTGCAACGGCAGACGTTCGCCTCCGTCTGTGTCTAGCTCATCGGCGAGAAGCTCCATTGCCAGTGGTGGTTTCGGCTTGGCCGCTGAGACGCCCCGTAGCATGGAGCATACATCTGTCCACTGCGTGGCCGTAGGCACCGGCAACGACACTAGGCCCACCTATGGCTACCACGACGCCATACCACCCTCACGTTCCAACAGCTACTCTGCCTGGGAAAGGGGGGGTGAGATGCAACAGCTTGCTGCAGAGCTCCGGCGACAACTGCACGCCGACATCAGCCACATGATCGGCTTCGAGGTGCACGCGCACATGCATACCATCAACACCCGCCTCCAAGCGGCAGAGGACCGTGCTGAGGCCCTCGCGACAAGGCTGGAGCGCCGCTACAACAACATGTACGCCATGCTGGTCAGTATACACAGAGATATGCGCGCCGCATCGGTGTCGCAGACTGCCTCAGCGCCGCGCAGCGCGCCCGCTGCGCCAGTTGCAGCATCATCATCGACGCGCACCGTCACCGGCGATGCATGCACGCCGCCGCGTGCAGGGCTGTGCATACAGCATGCAGCGATGCAGCGCGGCGACCCGCTGGACATGCTTGAACCGGACGCTCGCGCGCAGCTCGACGGCGCAGCTCGTCAGGCACGCCATCCAGCCACCTACATGCTCATGCAGCAGAGTCCGACGCAGATTCGCCTAGCGGAGCTGCGGCAATCGGAGGCGCTAACGGAGGCAGCACGGCGTCAGCGTGCTCATCAGAGACAGGAGGAGCTCAGCCAGCTGCTGCAGCAGGACCAGCTGAACGCGCAGGCGGTGCTGCAGCAGCGCGAGATGAACGCGCAGCAACGTGCACTGGACGTGCAGCAGGCAGCGCTGCTTGCCGAGCAGGCCTGCCTACGCGCGGAGTGGCGCGCGCTGGAGCACGCGAGCGTGCGCAGCCGTGCTGGCCGCGACGCCGACAGCGGCAACGCTCCCAGTCATCGGGGTGCGCGCTACGGTGGCGGCAGCTCTGGCGGCGGCGGCGACTCTGGCGGCAGCGGCAGCTCTGGCGGCGGCGGCAACTTTGGCGTCAGCAACAGCTCGGACGGTGGCGGTGGCTCTGGCGGCGGCGGCAACGGCGGCGGTGACGGCGATGGCGGTGGTGGCTCAACCAGTGGCGCCACGGTCAGTCACTACGGTGATGACAACAGCGCGCGCCGCGCCTCCGTGACGGCAGCAGCACCGGCAGCAGAGGAGGACCTGGCAGGTTTCGACGCATCAGATTACGCGATCATGCGCTTTGCCGTAACCCTGGATGAGAAGCAGTTTCCTAAGACCAAGGTTGACCAGGGCAATGTCTCTGCCCTCATCTCCCTGCAGAAGCAGCTTCCGGGCAAGTTTCGGTCGGCAGCGCTCGCCCTTCGTCAGAAACAGCAGCCACTATGGCCCGCCCTACGCAATGCTGACGACTTTCAAATTGGCTGCGAGTGGTTCAACACTGCAGTATACAGCATTGTGAGCTGCATAGCAAACGGCGGCGGCGAGCATCCTCGGCTCGGCATGCTGGCACGTCAGGCATCCTCCTGGGAGACGCAGGGCGGCGAGCAAGGCCTGCGCGACGGCGCGCTGCTCTCCTGGCTCTTCGCCAAAATCGGCAAGTTCTTGGAGATTGCGGAGCCTACCTCAGTCGCCGCTAACCTGATGAACTGGTCACTGCGTCAGGGGCTGGCGCTCAAGCTTTTCATCATCGAGTTTTCGGATGCTGCCCACACCGCCACATTGCTCGACAACTCCCTTGATCACATCGTGGTCACCGCGCTACTACGGATTGTGCGCCACCACTACCCGAACATCTCAGGCGCCTACAAGCATGCCATCTGCGAGCCTACCATGTATCGTTCAGAGCAGCTGCTTGCTATTCTGGCAGACGAGGCTCAGATCGCCGACCACTACGCTACCGCACCTAGAGAGGGCTGCCCCATCTTCCCTACAGACCTGACTTCATATGGGCAGGGGCTTGGTGGCAGCAGTGATGGTGGCAGCGGCGACAACTATTACAGTGGCAGCGACGCTGAAGGCGATGGGATCCACTACCTCGGCTACAGTGACTACGACAGCGAGGCGCCGGGCTCTCCAGTGTCCACCGCAGGCAGTGGCACCACTGGTGGCGGCAGCGTGCCGCCGGGCTCGCCAGCACCTAGCGATGGATCGGACAGCGCCTCAGGATAGGGGTGCGACCCTGCGCCAGCCCTGGGCGTGGGGGGAGCATTCGGGGGTTCGATTTCAACTAGTGTCACGGGGGGTGGGATTGACGCCCTGCCCCCGACATCAGTCAGCGCGCACGGCGCGCCCGCGGTTGCAGCAGTTGCTCAACAGCAGCAGCAGCAGCAGCCGCTCGTGGTTGCAGCAGCTGTGTCACAGCGGCGGCAGCAACCACATGAAATTCCACCTGCAGCGGCGCCAGCAAGCGCCAAACCCATATCGGCTGCGCAACAGAGCGTCAGCGGTGCCCGCGGGCACCGCGCCCGTTGTGGCGCACGCTGCTAATGTGGCGGCGCCGTCGAGCGTCGCGCATGCAGCAGCACCAGCACCACGGAGCACTGCCACAGCAGCGGCGCCCGCGGTGTCTTCTTCTTCGCGCGCAGGTAGCGACTTGCGGCCGACCGCCTCACCCATCATACCGGCACCTCCACCAGCGGCGCATGGGACAGATGCGCCTCGGCGCGGCATGCCGGCGCACGCGGCGCGGCGCGCATGGCACGCCGGCGCAGGAGGCATGCGCGATCATGGGGGGGTGGGGACTGCCCTAGCTTCTGCAGCAGCGACAACATCAGCAGCGGCGGCGCCCATAATGGCGTGCGCTGCAACTTCAACGTTGACGGCGGCGCCTGTGATGGCACGCGCTACACTCACGTCAGCTTCAACGCACAGCGCGCGAGCCGCGGCCTCGGCGGCCGCGGTGGCGCCGGCGACGGCGACACCAGCATGTGCGCGCAGCACTTATGCGGGAACCGCAGCTGCAGTTTCGCATGGTCCGTCATTGCCTACTTCAACATGCGCTGCGGTGGCGGAGCCTGCCGCAGCAGCGACACATGGCGCTTCATCGGGGGGGGGTGAAGGTGTTGGCGATGCGCTCAGCGGCATCTTATCGCTGGACAGCGCGGACCGTTCCGTGGCGGCGCCTGCACCAGTTCCCCTTCCTGCGACGTGCGCCAGCCGTGCGCAAGGCGCGGCAGCACCGGCAGCAGCAGCTGGCGACGCGCGCCGGCGGTGCGCGAGGCTTGGCAGCAGCAAGGATCCGCTCCGCTCATCCGCGACCCTGAAAGCCAAGAAGCAACCGAGGCGCTTGTCCAGTAGTAAAGTCTCCAGGACAGAACTGGTATTGAAGTTGGGTTATGGCATGCTGTAGCCCTATGTCAGGGGCATCTGCTGACTACTCGCTTGTTGAAGTTGATATTGATCCTGATGTGGTATTGAACTTCAACGGTGATATTCAAACTTCAACTTCATGCTAACTTCAACTGTCATATCACTGCTCAACGTGCAATAGCATGGCTCCACCAATCTCAACTTCAACAACCAAGAGCTCTTCTGGTGCGTCTGAGTGAGGCCAACAACCTTCTATTATCTAACTTCAACAGTTTGAGGGTCTTGACTGCCCTCACTATAGCATAAGTGCTCGGTTGCTTTTTGGGTTTCAGGGTCGCGGATGGGCGGAGCGGATACTGCTGCAGCAGCTGGCGCCAGCAGCGCGCGAGGCGCAGCAGCAGCAGCAGCTGGTGCGCGCGGCGCGGCCCTTTCATGGCAGCGCCTGCGCCAGCGCGTCTTCCTGCGCGGCGCAGCGCGCACGCCGCAACCTGCACCCTCATAGTACCTGCGCCTACGTCCGGCCCTGCGCATAGCGGGCGCGCCGCGGCTTGCGCCATGGCGGCGCCCATGCCGGCGTTTTCTTCCGTGAGCGCGCCGCGCGCAGCGCGCAGCGGCCCGTGCCAAGGCGACGCGCCTTCTTCGTCAACGACAGCGCCCTCAGCGGCGTTAATGTTTTTGGCTTTGACTTATGCTGCTGTTGCAACAGTGGCGACGGCTCAGGACAGGCAGCGCGCACTCAGCTTATGCGCTCCGCCCGTGGCTGCCAGGCGTCAGCTTGGCTTTCCGCTTTTCGTCGCGGTGCCACCACATCCAAGCAATCTTAGTAGCTATCAGTTCGTTGGTGTCATGTGCCCTGATCAAGCACATGCTCCGCAGCGTACTGGAGTGAAGCAGCTGGAGTTAGTGGGCTAGGCTAGCGTGTATAGTGGGGGCTTTGCAGGGCGATAAGTAGCAAGGTGGCGGCGGAATAGTGAAAGCACAGCGCTAGTCACACTGTAGCTGTCTGCCGCACGGCAGTAGTATAGCGTCGCGAGCGTTTTTCATGCATAGCGTATGTGCGCTGGGTGAGAGACAGTTAGCATATGTGCTATTGTGCAGGTCTTGCATTGTAGCGTGTTATGATCGCACGTAGTGAAGTAATGGTTGCTTCCCTGTTATCGGGCTTAGCTTAGCCCTAGGGGGGTGACTGTGGTGCCACTGGGTGTGTCACCTAAGTTCAACTGTCAGTTGCAGTTGGTTGGCGGTTACAACAATTGCGTTTTGGTTGGTTGTCCTCTGCTCACAACAGAGAGACAGCCTGATAACACACACACACTTGCTTGAGTGCTGTTGTGCAGTGTCAGCGCCCTCGTCGCTGTCTGTCATTGGTCAGTGTTAGTGCAAACTCCTCAATGTGCATATGGTGCTCGCGCTGGTGCGCCTGGCAGTGTTGCAGCAGGGGCATGCCATTAGAACAACACCACACATGCAGGTGACGTACCTGACGCGCTCGTCTGCACATATTATACATTGGTTCTTTGACGAAGTATTACAAAAAAAGCACCCGACTCCTAAAGAGATGGGAGCGAGCGACCCAAACAGAGACAGCTGTCCTTTCATGTATGTTGCGCTTAAAGCAGAGTCATCACCTCCACATTCAATTTGCCATAACTAAACAAAGCGTGATCACCCACCCTCAAATTGCCTTCATCTGAACACGTACGTGCTGTTGACGTAAGTTACACGCATGCTGCAGAAATTACAATAACGCTGCGGAAGTACATCTGCCTTCCACCACTACACGGTGCTGTCACCCTGCCAAATACATCAAAGAACACCACGCTCAGCGATGTCGGCGCAAAGACCCAATTTCCGCCGCAATTTTAAAGCCGTTGCGCACATTTTCACCTCCTGATTAAAAGTATAATTGACTATGACTACAGCTATGAGAGCGCTGCAGGCCGCAAAGCGTGGCTGCAGGCTTGAGATTGTAGTATAATACGCGATGCGGGTGGTCGTGGTGTGCGCCACACCGTCCGACAGCAGGCACGTGCTTTTTCGGACTTTGAAGTACATGTCTATTTGCAAATAAAAGAAATTGTACTTTGCAGCACACAAAAAATATATCACGCATATTTACGGTTCAATGTTGAATCAGATGTCAGCAGGGTACTTAGATCAAGGCCGCGAGGAGTTGTGCTGCAAGTTGTTCGCCTTGCTGCACGCATGCCCGACAGTGCAGCAACGCACCATACGGGGCCCTGGCCGTAGCTGGTGATGGCATCCGCGTTGTCCTTGCCAATGATGGCGTTGTTGAACTTGGCAATAGTGGCCAGGGGGTCGATCATCCTGCGAAGGGGGCAGGGGGGGGGGGGGGGGGGGGGGCATTTAGCTAAACTAGCGGAGAAAACGCATCTGACTGCCAGTGGCACGCGATATTTGCATAATACCAACCGAGAATTGATATTGCAACCAACTTCCCAAAGGCCTGAGCATGCTGACTCGGAGATGTAGCCTCATCATCGAATACCTCTAGTTAATGTCTCTTCTGGCAACCACGTTTTGAATGATGACACACTATCAGTGCGGCCTTTTTATGAATAAGACACATTTGGGTCATGAGTAGTATTCTGGAATACACAGCCTCAGTTGTGTTGACTTGATGTAAAAAGTACACATTTTGTTTCCTAAGGACCACCTTTTGAAAATATTTCAAAAACCCTCCGTTTGGCTTACGTTTTGAATGGCAGTTTACTATAATTGACAACAAAGTCGGGTGTAATGCTTAGTGTCTTGAATGATGATAATGGTTTTACTAATTTCAGTTTGAAAAAAGTACTTGTTTTTGGTACTTTTTTGACATGAGTTTTTTTTACGGGTTTGTAAAAACAAAAACCAAATTGGCAAATATTTCCAATTCTATACATAATTGATAAAAGCTTAATTAAGAGAAACATAACTTACCTTGAAGGAAATTGATTGAACAATAAAAGACGTCATCACAACTACACACCAATCTCTGGCGTGCACCAACCTCAACCCTTTTGTCTGCTTGAAATAAGGGTTAGGCATGTAAATGCGGCCCACTTCATGACTCCTAAAAAAAGCTCATTCCTCGCATGCAGTCATCACCCAGTGGCAAGGTTAACTGGCCAAGACGTGGGCTGCTTCTGCAAAGGATGTGGACATGCTCAGTCTCCACTGACGCGATTGTGTCCCATCTCAGGCATTGCGTGTGCCATCTATTTACTGCGTACAGATACACAATTTCTCATCAATGTCAATGTCTGGGGGATCACCGTTGTATCAAACACTTCACAAAAATGCTTTTTCGCACCCTGAAGTACATGACTATATGCAAATAAAAGAAATCGTACTTTGCAGTACGCAAAAAAATATCACGCATATTTTCGGTTCAATGTTGATGTCAGCAGGTTACTTACATCAAGGCCGCGAGGAGTTGCGCTTGTGCGCCTCGCTGCGCGCATGCCCGACAGTGCAGCAACGCACCATACGGGGCCCTGGCCGTAGCTGGTGATGGCATCCGCGTTGTCCTTGCCAATGATGGCGTTGTTGAACTTGGCAATAGTGGCCAGGGGGTCGATCATCCTGCGAAGGGGGCAGGGGGGGGGGGGGGGGCGGGGGCATTTAGCTAAACTAGCGGAGAAAACGCATCTGACTGCCAGTGGCACGCGATATTTGCATAATACCAACCGAGAATCGATATTGCAACCAACTTCCCAAAGGCCTGAGCATGCTGACTCGGAGATGTAGCCTCATCATCGAATACCTCTAGTTAATGTCTCTTCTGGCAACCACGTTTTGAATGATGAAACACTATTAGTGCGGCCTTTTTATGAATAAGACACATTTGGGTCATGAGTGGTATTCTGGAATACACAGCCTCAGTTGTGTTGACTTGATGTAAACAGTACACATTTTGTTTCCTAAGGACCACCTTTTGGAAATATTTCAAAAACCCTCCGTTTGGCTTACGTTTTGAATGGCAGTTTATTATAATTGACAACAAAGTCGGGTGTAATGCTTAGTGTCTTGAATGATGATAATGGTTTTACTAATTTCAGTTTGAAAAAAGTACTTGTTTTTGGTACTTTTTGACATGAGTTTTTTTTACGGGTTTGCAAAAACAAAAACCAAATTGGCAAATATTTCCAATTCTATACATAATTGATAAAAGCTTAATTAAGAGAAACATAACTTACCTTGAAGGAAATTGATTGAACAATAAAAGACGTCATCACAACTACACACCAATCTCTGGCGTGCACCAACCTCAACCCTTTTGTCTGCTTGAAATAAGGGTTAGGCATGTAAATGCGGCCCACTTCATGACTCCTAAAAAAAGCTCATTCCTCGCATGCAGTCATCACCCAGTGGCAAGGTTAACTGGCCAAGACGTGGGCTGCTTCTGCAAAGGATGTGGACATGCTCAGTCTCCACTGACGCGATTGTGTCCCATCTCAGGCGTTGCGCCTGACATCTCATTACTGCGCACAGATACACAATTTCTCATCAACTTCAATGTCTGGGGGATCACCGTTGTATCAACCACTTCACAAAAGTATCTGACGTGAAGGTTGGCACGAGCGATTTGTGCACCTTGAACCTCTGCTGCGTCTGCACAAGCACACTTTTCCCCAGTAGTAGCGCATGCCGCCGGGCGCCAGCTCAAACGTACATAACTCCGCATAGCAGTTGGGATGGATAAAAGCGAGGAGCACTGCTGCACAGCGACGTTGCCCCTGCCACGTCGCTCTCAGATGCACCATTATTTTTATGCTTTGTTTTAATGTGAAGCTGCAAGTATTCATAAAGCATACGACTATGTCTTGAGGTACGACTTTACGGCGTGTCGTGCAGGCTGTTGTGCGAAGCAATAGGTCCAACAGCACTTACAGTACGCTGCAGTTGCACACAACAGCATTCATGTACACCATGCAGGCACGTTGTGCGTTGGAAACCATACTTCCAAGTATGACGTCGGATTTATGCACTGCGTGTACAAGCTAGCCCTCAGCGAAGCCGCGTACTCCGGCAGCTTGCGCCATGCAAACTGAAGCGCACCATCTTCTCGGGCATACATTCACCATATGCACACAGTGTGTACTTTCAAGACGCAGTTGGTGCACAAACTGGAGCGGATCATCTCTTCAGGGATGTATGTATACACCTTGTATACACAGCTTGAGATTGCAAGAGGCAGTTGGTCACATCAAGTCCCAGCCAACGAAGACCAACTTCACAACCACCTGCAAGGAATCGGGTAGAAGTAGGAAGTAGTGGCGGGCGTTGCCGACGAGCACTGCCTTTGCCCCTATGAAGACCAGCCAGGTATTTGCGCGTAGGACTTAGATGGCCGTGCTGAGCCTCAGGATGCCCGCCTGCGCGATGCAGCGATGAGCCGCTCTTGAGTCAGCGCTCCGCGTAAACTGCGTGCATGCACCTCACGATCTGGCAATTGCATAATGAGGTTGCATCAACTTCAACAAATGCGCTTCGCGCAATGGGTTGATAGCTTAGGTTAGGGTAAGGTAATTCTAACCCTGACCCTAACCCTAACCCTAACCCTAACTCTAGAGGTGGCCAAAACTGCTGTTGCGACTGGCTATGGGAGTACAACACTATTTACAGGCATATCGAATTGCGAATACCGCTACTGTGTGGCTCAGAATCGCGCATGCCATTGGTAATAATTACGTGGCGGTCGACATGTTACAATGAGCACAACGGAGGCAGATCGCAGCGCAAAGTCAAATATGTGACAGTCGTTATTAATATTGCACCGGCAGCTAAGGTGTGTGAAGAGTTTAACGCCTCACAACTGGAGGTACATACAGACCTCGGGGCTGATTGTGTGCCAGCTGGCGCCGTCATGGTGGGCCGGCTGGCATCCTCATGGGTGTGGCTGACAAGGGCGCGCAGGTAACACGCTCCAGGAACTGCACGAGTGGCCCAGCTCAACCTGCGGACAGGGTGAGCGGTGCTGGCAGTGAGCGCTGGCAATTGAAGGCGTTGCAGCTTGATGCGGCTTGGCTAAAAGGGCTAGGTCGACAGTGCCGACGTGGACTTGAAATGCTCAAAGCTCATCAGGTAGTGATGCCAGAATGCACCATGAAGCGCCAGTGACACAGGCGCCCTGGCGTAATGATAGTAACGCCTCCAAAAATAAGAGGACCAGTGCCGACAACGTGGTGAGGCATCCCATATCACATTTGTGAATGCATTTCTTATTGGCAGGCCTCAGACTTGCTGAGAGCTAGCTATGGTACCACGCTGAGACAAGTCTACAACACCACAAGTATGACAAAGTTGACTCTGAGATTTACGAGAGAAAGTGATATGGCACGGGGTATCAAGTCATGACACATCTCCATGAAATTAGTGAATTGTCCATTGTGTTCTAGCCCACTGCAAGGTTTGCTTTCCATCTCTGACTCACGGAGCATGAACCAAATCTTTAGCCACACACATTTAAATGAACACAGCCACAGCCCAAGAGGGTGAAATAGACTTAGGCATACAAGAATGGACCTTCTGTAGCATGCACTGAAAAGTGTGAGCAATGGCACTGGCGTTTTGATTGAAGGCAGCAACAGCTGATGCAGATCCGCTATGATCAGAAGCACTGTCGCCATGCTTGCAGTTTTCAGTTACTGAAACAAAAAGCGCACGTAACTTTTGCTCGGTCCAGATGCATGTGTCCATCATCCATCAGAGCCAGCGGCACTCCTTCCAGCGGCACAGCGCTACGACAACTTTCTTCAACTTTTTCTTCAAAAACGAACTTCAACCACAGCGACAAAGCAAGCGCTCAATGATGATGCGCATGCTTTCACACTCATTCAGCCGCCAAACATTATTGACCGGTGGCTTCACCAACTCTGCTCCGTTTCAAGGCTTCCATCATAAAAGTCCCGTGACTGACAAGGATCCGCGCCAGATGAAGGCATGGCGGCGATCAGGCTGTGAATCAGCCACGAGACGAGTTGAGTTGTCATGCTGGTGCGCTGGCATAGATTATTGCTATGATCGCTTCTGCCAAGCCAACCAGCCGCCAGAGCAGATAGTTCTGGTCCCACCTAGTCCCACCTAGTTTACCGGTTCTTTCACCATACCCTGCACACTCGACGCACGTCAAAATGTGTGTCGGACAAATTTCCAAAGCAGCTGATTTTGGCTGCTGCTGCCAACTTTGTTTTTACTTGATGACGTGCATGCGGCCTTGAGTGCAAAAAAAACAACTGCTGTGCACGAACTTCCGACGCAACAAAGATTCAAGGCGTGGTCTCATTGCTTGTGTAGCTCTTGTTCTGTGAATGAAGAGACCATACTGTCCATTGAGGCATCAATGTGTGTTCACGCTATTGACGCAAATACTATTGCTACTTGTGTACCTTCCGCACTTCGTAGTGTGAATAAGCGGCCCATGGAGTCGACGCCTATGACGAAGCAACATTTCAGCAGCGATGCAGGTGTGTGGTGCAGTGTTTATGCACGTTTGGCTCAACCCATGCGTGCCTCAGCCGTATACGTGGTACAGTCTAGTCTAGTCGCTGCAGTCATGCCTGTGCGGTGCTGATGCTTGCACATGAGCGCAACAGTATGGCAGATTTTTCTGTGGATCGTTCGCTGCAAGAATCGTCTGCACCTGGTACCATCCATGCATGCAGACAGTCTGGAGTGTTTTCTGAAGCGTTGGCGTCATCGGACGTGCATACTTTGACCAGATGTGGTTGACGTGAAGTGAACTATGTATATCTCAACGGCATGACCACATCATGCGTGGCAGGAAGCCAAGAACATGGCCTTGGCATGCGCTGATGCGGGCCTGATGTGCCAAACGTATACACCAGGCTAAGTGTTGAAGTTCAGACAAATGTCAGGTATGCATGTGCATTGCGTGACAGATTTGGTTGCTGCAGCCATTCGGTTGGCAGCGTGCACCAACAGGAACTTCATACAGTACACAGCAATCAGCGGGCCCCACTACATGTGCCTGCAGGTGACGCTTCCTCATCAAATCTGTTTGCAGTAACATGCCACGCGTCCTCCATAGAGGCCGTTCACGTGAGCCTCGGCGACAGCGCTCAGACAGGTGAGCTTAGAACTCAGCACTTCTTGGAGGCAAAAGGCCCCCTGGCGCGTACGTCAGCTAAGAAAGGGGGGGGGGGGGTCATGTATGCACACACACTGTACGGTATGTATAAGAAGGGGGTCTAGACCACCTCCCCCCCTCCCCTGATGACCAAGGTGTGTAGAATGATGTCGCAGTACCATCATGTATACCTCTCTTCTGTGCTGCATGGAGAGCGCGTCCGTACGAATTGCTGGCTCTACATCCATCTATCGCATGCCCACATGGTCAATGCGCACATATGTGCTGATCAGCCATCTGCTTCCAGCCTCAGGGGGGGGGGTAGCCGCCTGCCGCGCACACATAATTTTTGCAGAGCTGAAAGCCCCTGTCAATGGCACTGGGGGTAGCTAGGTGATGCGGACAAACAACAAACTCTTCAAGGAATTTCAACGAGTCTTGCCAGAGAGACAGTTGCTTGTCAATTTCGGTGGCCCCATGCACACAGCACCACCATCAGGACGCCATTTTGAGGCCAATTGCTGCACCCGGGTCTGATGACAGACCTGAGTGGGGACCCCAGGGGAGCAGCACAAGTCATTGCGAACATTTGAGAAGCACCTCGGTGATTGCCGCAATTTGTATCAATGAAAAGACTGTAGCGTTCACTAGTAGCAACGAGCTGGTCCTGCCATCTGACTGGCGCCGCCGCGGCGGCTCATGCTGTCTGCCACGTCTTCAGATGAGAACCATGCCACGACCTCTGCCGGCCCTCCTGCTGCTGCCCGGCGTAGTGCCCCTGCAGGGTCAAGAGTAAGGAAGCAAGCACACAATGCACACCGCAATCAGCAGGCGCATATCAAAAGATTGGAGAGCATAGTGAACAAACTCAGAAGGCGGCAGCAAATCGCCTCTTCAGCATAACTTCTTGAAGCTAGCCGCGCAACAACCATAAATCGCAGCTGAGCGTCTCATCGTTCTGCCGCCGCCACACAACCCATACCAGACAGCGCAGCATCAGCACGCAATCAAGCCCACCCGCAGTGAAACTCACGCACCTCGGCACGGCATACGACGGCAGCGCCGCGGCGGCGCCGCCGGACGCGCGCCGCCGCTGCCCTCGCCACGCGTCGCCGTCGACGTCGGCGCTGCTGCCGCGGTGCGCCGCCTGCGCCGCGTCCTCCGCCTGCTGCCGCCGCCGTCGCCGCGCGTCGTCGCGCAGCAGTGACGCCACGGACGCCGTCAGCGACACGGTCGCGTCGGACAGGTTTCCGCTCGCCGCTTCCGCATCCACGGCGCCCGCGGCTCGCTGCGCTGACGTGGCGCTGCCGGTGCCGCCGCCGCCGCCGCCGCTGCCGCTGCCGCCGCCGCCGCTGCGCGCGTGCGGCGCGAGGTGCTGCTGCAGCGCAGCGAGCGCGGGGGCCCTCCTGCCAGACAGCTCCAGCTCGCGCACGCGCGTCTCCAGCAGCAGCAGCTGCTGCAGCACAATCTCCGTGCTGCTGTAGCACGGCTGTGCGAGCGGCGGCAGCGGCGGCGGGTGCTGCAGCGGCGGCAGCTGCGGTGCAACGGCGACCGGCTGCGGTGCCTGCGGTGACAGGAAGCAGTGCTGCTGCTGCGCCTGCTGCTGCTGCTGCGGCTGCAGTGGCAACGGCTCATTCTGCACAGGCTGCTGCTGCTGCTGCTGCTGCTGTTCCTCCAGTTCCCGTTGCTGCTGCTGCTCTGGCTCGTGGGGTGGCGGCGACGCATGCTGCTGTTGCTGCTGCTGCTGCGCCTGCGCGCTGCACAGCCGCTCTGTCAGTTCGCCGAGCTTGGCCAAAAGCGCCGCCTCCAAGCTCTCACTGGGAGCCCTGCCACTGCTGCACTGCAGCTCGTCAGTTTGAATCTCCCGTTCCATTTGTGAAAGCCGACGCAGCGCTTCATTGCGCAGGGCGCTGTTGCATGCTGCTGGCGGGCCCTGCTGCCACACACTCGCACCGTCCGCACCTGGCGCACAATGCTGCTGCTGCTGCTGCTGCTGCTGCTGCTGCTGCTGCTGCTGCTGACACTGCCGCGGCGGCAGGAGCAGCCCATCACTGTCCAGCGGGCCATCAGGCTCAGCTACCGCGGGCGCAGCGGTGACAGACTCTGTGTTGTGCGCGCCGTGCGCCGAGTGGAATGGCTCTTGGTCTGAGCGTTGTTGTTCATCGCCGAACTGCGTAGGCAGGCTCTCGCTCTCTGCCGCGTGCTTGATCTCTGCCGTGTGCTTGATCGAGGAAGCGCTGCCGCGTCGCATGACCGCGTACTGCTGCTGCTGCTGCTGCCGCTGCTGCTGCTGCTGCTGGCGCGAGTCTCTGCGCGCAGCCAGCGGCGCATCGCCCGCTTTCGCGTCGGTAGCAGCGGCCGCCGCACCGGCGCTGGCGGAGCTGCGCCGACGGCTTGCATCAGCAGCACTCGCCGCGTGCGCAGGCTGCTGCTGCCGACTGCTGCCATCATCGTCAGCGCTGCCGCCGCAAGCTGCCGCGGCTGCGCTCCAGCGGCGACGTGCGTTCAGCGTTTCTGGCGCGTACGCCGGTTGCGCTGGAGCACCGTCATCGTATGCGATCCAGTTTGTAGGGCTGCCCTCATCTGCATAAGTGCTGCTGCACGCCGCGGCGCACGCCCCCCCGCCGTCGCCGCGCCCGCAAGCGGCAGCCGAGCGCCGCCCGCCGGCAGCGGCGCTGCTGCAGCGGCGGCGCACGTCTGCGGCGCCGGGCGCGCGCGCGTGCTGCTGCCGGCCGCTGCCGTCATACGCGGCGCTGCCGCGAGGCACCGCGCGCGGCAACTCGCCATCGCTGCCGCCGCGACCATCGGCACCGTCGCCGAGTGTGCGCAGCGCTGGGGACGCGGACGCAGGACGCCGCTGGCTGCTGCGCGCAGCGCCTCTGGACGAGCCGTTGCGGTCGTCGTCGCTGGCGCCGGCAGCAGCAGCGGCGGTGAGGCTGTGCGCAGTGTACTCCAGCGTGACCGCGCCCGTCAGGGTGCTGGTGCTGCTGCGGCGGCGCGCGGCGAAGGCAGGACGCGCGGCGGTGGCGCTCGCAACGGCGGCGGCGATGTCGCCTTCCTCAGCGCGCTGCTGCTGCTGCCGCTGCTGCTGCTGCTGCTGCTGCGGGTGGTGGTGGTGGTGGTGGTAGTGGTGGTGCTCTTGCGCCGGTGCGGCGGCGCGCTGAGGGGCAGCGGCGCTGCTGCTGTTGAGGCGGCGCTCGCGCAGGACGGCCATGGCTCTGCGGGCGGCCGAGCGCACACAGCGCAACTGGTTATCAAAACATGGAGTTGCTGCAGTGCTGAACTCAATGACTGACATGGCGCTGCGCTGCGCGGCCTCAGCCGCGCCTTTGTCTATGGAAGCTCGTACTACGATGCAACTTTTTCAGAGCATAGTGTCGCTGCAGTACGGAATTGAACATCTGCCGCGGCTCTGCGCTGCGCAGCCTGCGCTCTCTGGTGATGATGTTCGCCGTCACTTGTATGCATGACAACATCATGGTGCGTTTTGTTGATGTGTGCCCAGGTTGTAAGCCAGCAGTGGGGCGCAAAAAATGCAGATCTTGCAAAGCGAAGCCACAGCTGCAGCAGAGGCACACGCTTTGCCTATGGCAAGGGCTGGCGCAAGCACGACTGCTACAGGGTTGAAGTGAGGCAGCACGGTCGCAGCCATAGCGCGCTGCCGCCGCCAACAGCGCATCGGGCTCATCTCGCCCACGGCAACCAAGTGTGCAAGCATGACAAGGCCCGGCGGCGATGGCGACAGATGGAGGCTGCCCTCACTGCGCGATCACACGCTATTTCCTGGGCGCTGCAGCTGCGCCGCGCCCGATTTCCACACGCACACGCGCATGCGCACGCGCAGCACTGCGTTGCACGGCGAGATCCTCCCGACGCGCCTCACACGCGCTACACAAACCGCTACTGCACTCACTACTTTGTGTAAAGATGAAAAAACTATCACACACCTCTGCGCCGTGTAGTCGCGCAGGTGCGGCTGCATTCTGCGCGGCGGCAGCTGAGCGCTGGCGTCCGCGCCGCCGCCGCCGCACTCGCGGTCCGCGCAGGGCGGCGGCGCCGCTGCCGCCGCTGCTGCCGCTGCCGCCGCCGCGGCTCTCGCCCTGTGGCGCTCGCATAGCGCGCGGTAGTAGGGGTCTAGGGGGTGGTCCCAGCGCGCCGTGCCGCTCTCCGCATGGAAGAAGTACCTGCGGAGCAATGGCACGGTAGGCACACCGAAGGCGAATAAGCTCAGCTTGTTGAAAAAAGAGTAGCACATTAACTGCAGAGCGACACGGCACCAGCACACCGACTGCATCAAAGGCCGGCTCTGCTCAGCCGGTGGAGTGTACATTTAGAGTGGTCACAGTTGGGTGAGATTGTGCTGCGGAGTCTGAGGCAGCCCCCTGGGGGCCCTGCGGCACCACCTATGAACAACGTAGAATGCATGCCGCGCATCGCTCTTGACCATTACCCGGTGAAATCCTTGCCCAATCCCCTACACGTACCCCACTGGCAACCTAACCCCTACGCCCTACTCTGGGCGGGGAGAGGGGCTAAGAACGGACCACATTGCAAACGGGCGTTTACGGGAAGGACGGTGGGTAGGCTACACAGTGAAACTTCGAAGTACATACACACACCTGCGACCGTCCGGCGCCGCGCAGATGCGCCAGCCGTCCGGCAGCGGCGCCGTCAGCGCCGCCTCCGCGATCCACAGCAGCGCCGCGTCGCTGCGCACGCGCAGCCCGAGGCACTGCGCCATGCGCACCACGTCGGGGTCCGGCGCGCCGCCGCCGCCGTTGCTGAGCGCCGCTGCCGCCTCAGCGGCGACCTCCGCGGCGTCGTCCGCGGCGGCGGCGGCGGCGCGCCACTGGCGCGATGCGCGCACGGCTGGAAGGGGGGGGGGGGGGGCACCAGAGAGCGATGGTGGGTGGTGGAGGTATGAGTGTAGGGGGTATCGGGTACTAAGGGGCAAAGTAGGGCGTGGGGGCGGGGAGCAGAGAGCGAAGATTGAGGCACGCGTGTAGGGTATCGGGTGTGGGCAAAGTAGGTGTAGGGTACAGTGTGGAATAATGGGCAGAGGTGCAGTGTGACACTTGTCGGCGTTCACTGCAGGTGTTGAGCGCTGCTTCCGTGGTGTGTGTCAGTGCTCGTCACAGACGTGGAGCGCTGCATGCGACCGTGGCGGCCTGCACGGCACCGCCCTGCGCGCCAGCGCGCATGCACAGACGGCCTGCAGGCGCAGCAGAGCGAGGTCGCCATGGCAGCAGCGGCCAGAGCAAACGCACAACGGCTGCGGGCGCAGCGAGCGAGGACATGATCGAGGGGCAGCTCGAGGAGAAGGGGATACACACAGCCTTCCTCCGCGCATCGATGGCCAATGCAGTAGCGCAGAGACAGCGCACGGGTGTGCGGCGGCGCGCCGAGCGCGTGCGCGCTGTCAACCCTGTTCCTGAGTGCGGCGGCGACGACATTGGCGAGCTGACGATGTGCACGCACGCTGAGCCGCGGAGCAGACTCTTTCGACTTCTCCTCCAGGGGGTACATGAGTAGGAGCGGATGACCGCCAAAGCGTCCCACCGCCAGTCCCACCGCAGTGCCAGCAGCAGCCGCTGAGTCAACAGATAGCGCGCGAGTTGAGCAGCTGTCGCAATCGTCGTTGCGTGCGGAGAGTCGCCACGACCGGATGGCGGTCAGGCCTGCACCGCTGTCAAAGCGAGAGCTGTCCCCAGGTCTTACCTTGAACCCGGATGCATGAGCTATTTGAACCCACCACACAGGCGCGCACGCCGCGTACACGACCATCTTTTACGATAAATGCAAGAAAATGCACGTACCCGCCAGGAACCGCCCGACGTCGACGCCGCCGGCGCCGTACGCGAGGCCGCCGCCGCCGCCGCCGCCGTTGCTGCCGGCGGCGGCAGCGGCAGCGGCGGCGCCGCCGTAGCGCACAAGTACGCGCTTGGCATCACGCGCATCCAGCCGCAGACCGAGGCGCGCCAGGCCGGCTAGGAAGGCCTCCGCGGGCACCATATAACGTGAAGTTGAAGTTTCCTGCTGCGCGCCGTCCGCATCGTCGGCGGAGGCGGTGCCGCCGCGCGTGCCGTCATCCCAGAGCGGCTGCGAAGGGCGAGCGGTTTTTCCGTCAACGACGTCTCAGCGTGTTGCAGGTGCGCAGCGCGGCGTGCCGGGGTGCACAAAGGGTTCTGCCGCAGCCTGCCGATGGAGTCACAGGAGCCGTGCGCTCACATGTTGCATACACCATAAAGGTTATATGGGCTTTGGTGGCACGGCTTGCCGGCTGAGGTTCTCGGTTCGCCTCGGCGCGCGTCGACGGCAGCTTAGGGTTAGGGTTAGGGCTAGGGTTAGGTTAGGGCCAGGGCTGTGACAGCGCTCCGGCGTGCGCGGCGCTCATACCGCGCCGAGGCGGCGCAGGCCTGCTGTGCGTCCACACGCAAACACACACTCACATGGCGCCGTGCTGCTGCATCTCAGAAGCGAACCTTTCGTCCTTTGCCAAATCGGACAGCAGAAGGCAAAGCGCGAGCAAGCGCGTGACACGCACTGCAGTCTCGCTGCCGACGGCGCCACTCCTGCCGCCCCTAACACGTCTGATGCAGCAGCCGCTGCCTGAATATTGCCCTTATGATAAGGTCGAAGCGACGGGGGGCTCCAACCTGCGCACTGGTTGAGCGCTGCGCGCCCTGCCTGAGCGCTGCCACCATGTGCCACCATCTGCAATCCCTGAACATTGCACCTTGCAGCACGGTGTCCACTTCACAAGCTGGTTGAAGTACATCAGACTGCTGCGCGGGAGCAGCCCCCCCTCCCGGCACAGACTTCACACATAGCGCCGCACGATCACCCCGCACCGCTGCTGCCCCAAGCCAGTTGAAGTATAACGGAACTGCAACTGTTGAAGTACATTAGAACTGCAAGTGTTGAAGTACGGTAGAATTGCAACTTGGGGACCGCGCCGCACCTCCGTCCCCTCTCCCCCCCCGTCATCGCGCGGCGCGCGCGGCGCAAAGATGGCCTCCAGCGGCAGCAGCGCTCCGCCCTGCGCGGCAACGCTCAGCTGCTGCGCCAGCGCTCCGCACGCGCGCGCGTGCAGGTCGGCGTAGTGCGGGTCCGTTACGAACGACGCGAACTCGCCGAACGTGCAGACGGGGCCGCTGTACGAAACGTGCCGCTCGAGGAGCGCCGCCGCCTCCTGCGGGGCGGTTACGGCGGTGACATCGGGGGGGGGGGGCAGGGGGGAGGTCAACAAGAAGCTTGTCGCGACAATGGTCAGGCTTTCCGGGGGCGAGATTGTGCAGTGGTGGCCAGGGTGACTCGATCGGATGCGTTTGCTAGGACTCAAAGTGACACCTCCTGAGGCGAGTAGGCAAATGCAGCGCAGGGCGGGGGGGGGGGGGAGGGGGGGCAGCGCAAGTCCTAATCCTGACTCTAGCCCTAACCCTAGCCCTAGGCGCCGGCAGCATCTGCGTGGAAGTCTTCAATGGGCTTTGATCGGCGCCATCTGCTTTCTGTTGCTTGGGGAGAGGCATACTCCTACCTCAACATGCATTGCGGCCCGGGGGGTGCTGGTGGGGGGTCAGTAGGGGGGCGGCAGCAGCTTTGTGGCGGTGTCACCTTGCGCGTCAGGTCGACGTTGAGGTCCGCCAGCGCCGCGCGCAACTCCTCCCCGCCGACGCACCCCTCGGCGCGCCTGTCGAAGTGGCGCCACACCTGCGCGCGCGTGCACGGAAGCGTCAGCGCTCAGCAGTCACGGTGAAGTTATCACTTTACGGTTTTGATTGCCGACGCTCCCGCTCGGGGGGGGGGGGGGGGCGCAGACGCAGCAGTGCGGAGACATCGCGCCTGTCGAAGTGGCGCCGGGCCTGTTGGCGGCGCGCGGCAGCGGGGGCCGCGCGCACACACGGAGGGCTAGGGTCAGGCTTAGGTTCAGGGTGAGGTTTCAACCCTAATCCTGACCTATCCTGACCTTAGGTGTGCGTCAGTGCTCGGGGCCACAACCGCACCGCACCGCGACTACCGGCGGTGGCGACGGCAGCGGCGGCGGTGCGACCCTGCGATACGGAGAGCAACTGCAAGCTGGACTGAAGCACTTTCGAACACGACGTATCCGCGGAGACACAGAAGGCAATTCAGAATCGGAGCGCGACCCGGCAGAGTCGAATGAAGGGCCGCTAGGTCAACAGCATTAGCGGCGCCGTGATCCCTCCGCTCTATTCACGATCCCCAACCACAGTTCCACTTGCAATGCCTGTACGCAGCATGCCCTGCATCAGGTCGCTAGAGGCCGTGCGCTGCAGCAACGCGGCGGCGGCCGGCCGTGCTACATGCGGCGCGACGCAGCGGCGGGGAAGACTGGCGGCTGACTGAACGCTGCTGCTGACGCTCACGCAGTGCTGCTTTATGGTCTACAAGCTCACCTCATGGCCCGCAGTCACTTGCGCAAGACGGCCGTTGTGCTATGTGCGCGTGTCGGACGTGCATGCCTACCTCAAGCAGGAATACTGCATGTGAGCATGCGATGCTGTGACGAGCACTCATCGCACTGCGTGCTTGTAGCCCCGCTGCGTCCCTAACAGGCGTACAGTGTGCATCAGCTTATATCGTCTCAATCCGCAACACACATGTGAGGGGGCTTGATTCTGGCGCAACTGGTTTGAATAACAAAGGCGAGCTTATGCCTGCTGCAAGCAGAAACGATGCCGACTCACACGACTGTCTGTCTGTCTATCTGTGCCAGCAGACACGGAGGACGCATCAGCCTGGCAGTTGAAGTTTGAGGTGCGGCGCCAACTTCACACACATCACAGCGCCACAGCGCTCGCTGCTGCTTTGCCGGGAGCGCTGCGTTCAGACTGACGCTGAGAGCCTTCCTAGATTGCTGGCGCGTGGCCGTGTGCTGCAGCAGTGCCGCGCAACCTACCTGTTCGAGCGAGCGCATGGTGGTCGATCGCATACGTTGAAGTATCAAAGTGGTTACTGCTGCTCTCTTGGTCGTATTCCATGTTAATTGGCTCGTGGCCATGCGTTGCAGCGGTGCGCGCCGCTCACCTGTCCGAGCGAGCGCATGGTGGTAGACTGGCGCTCCAGGATCAGCTGCCTGAGCCGTGCTGCGGCGCGCTCCACCTGATAACGTCAGGGGGGTCGGCATAGTGTTGAGTGGTGACACATGACGCCTGAGGCGTGCCACGATACGGTTGTCTCTGCCGCGCAAGCGCGCGTGCGCGTGTAGCGCAGCGCATGCCGCCAACTGCAACGCTCAGTCTGACAATAACTTCATTTATACTGCCACCCATATGTGCTCAGAAGCGAGCGATGAGCGGGTGTTGTTGAGAAGTCGCATTGCACATGCGTCAGTGCTCCTTCAAGCCAACGGCCTTGATCTTGACCTTAGTTCTGCCCTGAACCCATTTAAGTGGAGGAATGATCCAATGCCCTGCACATACATCCACAGTCGAACACAGAGTCTCGGTCGCTGTCGCCTGTGGCATCTGCTGATGCCGCGAGCTAACCAGACCCAACCCCCTACGTTGATGCTACTAAAAATCTACAGCCTTATGCCCCCTGATACATCTGGGCGCTCGTCAAATCAACAGCGTACACACGAAACCAGACCGTGACAACTTTACTGACTTGTCGGGGCGCCATGCAACTTGTGAGAAACTGCACAAAACAAGCCCAGCGCAATGGAGAGTCACCTTGTCGCCACACGCGCCCCCCCCCTGGCGGCCCGTCTCCGCTCTGAAAGCCTCCAGGCTCGTGTCCTGCAGGGGCGCGAGCAGCAGGATGTTATTTGCCTTCAAGCGATGTTGATTCACGACCGGGCATGGTTTTCAGGGGGCGCCGGGCAGGCTTCAAGATTTGGGCAGCCATATTGCTTTGCAATTTTTGAGGCTCCGCATTGGGGTTGTGACCTAGCCCTGACCCCCAACCCGAGTGGGTACGGAGTCAACTTTGTGGTAAAGGAGTAACCTATCATTCGGCACGGGCCCTGCCGGACTCTGGTGCCAAACGCTCTTTGCTGCCGGGGCAAGCAATCGCGATTCTGAGGCACTCTGAAAGCAGGGTCGGACCTCACACGCTAAACAGCATTGCCCACTTGGGGTTAACCCTAGCCCTGACCTCAACGCTGACCCTAAGGCTGCAATCAAGACTTCACGACTCCACCGGGCACACGCCAAGCACTGCGTGCCACTGGTAACAAACATTGACGTGTTGGGGTCATGCTGGATGCAGACACATGAGTGCGCACTGGCGGCGCAGGTGCTCATGCCAGGGTCATCGCCGTGTGGCGTAGGTACGCTAGTAAGACCTAGGGCTAGGGTTAGTGACATCCACGTATGCACATAACACATCACCGGTTGTGAGTCGCAAGAGTCGCAATCCGAGTCCCACGCGCCTTGTGCGAGGGCTGCACATGCAGCCACATACCCCCCACACACAAGTCATGAGTCGCACGAGTCGCACTCCGAGTCCCACGCACCTTGTGCGGGCTGTACATGAAGCCCGGAACGGGCACCGGTACGCTGTTGAGCGCTGCCACCAGCTCCTCGGCCTGGGTATGTAGGTATTGCGCCGGCGGCGGCTGCTGCTCCGTGACATCCGCTGCGCTGTCCAGCGCAGAGCGCCACGTCTCATCGCCTGTCGACACGACGTAACAGGCATGCAGTGAGGCGCAGTTGACAGTTACAGAGTAACTGAAATGCCGCGCTTTCTAGCGCAGAGCGCCACGTCTCATCGCCTGACGACACGACGTGTGCGCTCACATGTGAGGTCGTGTGAGGCGTGTGCTGCCACTGGCAATGCTAGCAAGTGCCTGCTGCTGCCGACCCATGTGATATCTCGGATCTGCTGCACTGACTGCAGCTGAAAGTCTGTCCATTGAATCACGAGACCTGGCGCGGGCACGCGGTGTGGCGCAGTTGACAGTTACAGTCCCGCAACTGAAAGGAGGAGGCTCCATGTGCAGTCAAGTGGTAGTCGACGGGCGCGTCGCTGACGAGCGCTGAGCATGAGGCAGACGAGTCGCAAGAGGGCACGCCAGCGGTGACGCCAGCGGCGGCAGGCTGGCGGCACGGAACCGTGCTGCTCTTGAGTGCAGCACACCGCTTCTAATTGAGCGTCACCGGCAGAGCTGTGTCACGCGCGCGCCCGTTGACTGCCGCCATCGCCCGATTGAGAGCAGACCCCGTTCGCGCCGCGCACAGCTCTGACCGCCGCCCCCCCTGAACCTAACTTCAAGCCCACTGAACCCAACTTGAACTTTACACAGCGCTCACCGCAGTTCTCCCTGAAAATGATGACGCTCCCGTCCTCCTCCGTCGCCAGCGCCCCCAGCTCCGCATACGGATCATCATCACCGCCACCTTCGCCATAACCACAATTATCATCACCGCCACCGCCAGCGCCGGCCGGCCACTCCCCCCCCCCGTCGCCCCCCCGTGGTCCCCACCGCGCCGCGTGCTCATCGCGGGCGGAGTGCTGCCGCGCATCACGCCACTCCTCTGAGCACCGCCCCTCGTCCCCCCACCCCCCATCGCGCGCCGCCGCCGCTCGAGCATACCCCTCGCTGTGATCGTCATCGTCGTCGTTGTAGTGTCGCCTCGCGTGGCGCTGGCGGTGGCGCTGAGGCGTCGCGTAGTCGCCACGATCGTCGGGCGTCGGAGCGCTGCTGCCGTTGCGCGCTGGCGAGCGCTGCCACGCGGCATCAGCGGCTTTGGCGACGCTGTAGTCGTCGCGGCTCGCATCCGACGGCGCATCCTGTCGGCGCGGCGCGGCGAGCGAGGTGGCAGAGGGCACTGCGTAAGGTAGGGAAACACCTTACTGCAGCAGGGGGTGCAGCGTCGGCGGCGGCCTGTGTGGCGTGTACGAGCTTGAGCGCTGCTGCGTGATCATAGGGTGTGCATGAGAGCCACGCTTGTGCACAACCGCCAGGCGCGAAAGCGGCAATGCCCGGGAGCGGCCATGTCATCAGCGCTCAGGACAGCAGGCCGCTGAGCGCTGCTCTGCAGTCACGAACATCAAATCTGAACAGTACCGACATACTTCCAGCGCTGCAACACGGAGGTGCACGCGCTGCAGGGATATGCTCACTTGCAGGTGCAGTACATGCACACACATCTGCGGAATGCAACTGCGGTTATGCATGCACACACGAGCCCTTGTTGACTGCAGATCAGCCTGACCGCAACCCTAGCCCTACCACCAGCGCTCAACATCCAGCATCGCTCACCGCATAATGCTCTCCACGCCGCGCGTCCCCCTGGGTGTGCCCCCGCACGCCCCTCCCCGCCCCCCACCCGCCCCCACGGCACAGTGCCGGAGCCGCTGACATAGGCCGCAGCAGTGCGCCACTGTCGCCATAGCGCGCACCGCCGCGCCGCTGCTGCTGCATGCCGCCGCTGCCGCCGCCACCGCCACCGCCGCCGCCGCCGCCGCCGCCGCCGCACACGCCATGGCTGCGGCTGGGGACGCCGCTGCGCGGCCTGCGCCGCGCCGCAGCAGCGCTCAGCGCACCTTCGTTTTTTTACGCAAGAGAGGGGGGGGGGCGGTGGGGCCACGTGATGTCAGGAAGAGACACTCAACAGCTACATGGCCGCGCATGCTGCATGCAGTGACATGCGCACGATGCTTCCCGGCACAGCTTGGGAGCGGTTGTGGAGGGAGGCACGTGGCGCGGAACGCGCGCCGGCCAGCAGGACTTGCGGCTGCGGCACTGCCGCCAACAAGCATTGCAGTGCGGCGCACAGTACGCGCGCCGGCAGGCGATGTGACGCATACTTTGCAGCGACGAGCAGCCCTCTGCACACGCAAGCAGCGCCGCCGCCTGTACCTCGACCGCCCTTACCACAGCTGCAAAGTCACAGGGGGGCGCCGGTGCCTGCAGCAGAGGGCATACGCTGGAGCATACATGCATACCTGCGCCCGCCGCCCGCTCCGCGCTCCGCGGCCGCCTGTCACTTCTAGCAGCACACCACGTGGCATCGGTCTTCCATTGCACCAGTTCCCTCGATGCCTACTTCTGTCGGTGTGCAGCAACAGGCTAGTGAGCAGCAGCGCTCTTCATTGCAGCATGTATACATGCATACCTGCGCCCGCCGCCCGCTCCGCGCTGCGCGGCCGCCTGTCGAGCTGCGCGCGCGCGCCGCCCCCCGCCCCCCCCTCCGCCCCCTGCGGGCAACGCCCCTGCGGCGACCGCCGGAGGGCGGGGGGGCACGAGCCCTGCCTGTCGCTGCGCGCTTGCGCCGCGGGGCGAGCTGCTGCGGCGCGCCGCGCTGTCGGCTCGGCGCGGCGCGGCGCCTGCGCAACCGGCGGGAACAGAACAAGCGGATCAGCTTGCGCGGGCTGACAGCTTGAGTTCGGTCGTCGCACACGATGATGTGCAAGGACAGTGCATCCACAGAGAGCGCGTGAGCACACTGAAACGTTCAGGCCGCGCTGCCGTCTCCGCGCGGCGTGGCGCCTGCGCGACCTGTGGGAACAAAGGAGGCGCGGGTCAGCTCTCGCGGACTGACGGCGTGAGTGCGGTCGCCGCACACAACGGTGTCGACAGGGAGTGCGTGAGCACACTGAAATCTTCAAGAGCTGTACCTTTCCAGGTGCTTCGAATCAACCCATCGGGCTCCGGTCATTCCTTCGGCTGCGACCATTGGCATGTCACGAAGATGTGGAAGGACACGCTGAGTGGCATTGCTCAGCAGCAGGATATGCCTGAGCATATGCCCACACATGACCCCGCCAGTCTGTGACGCGACAGCAGCGCGTCTGTTCACATCAGCCAGCTCAATGCGCAGCGCGCCGTGACGCAAACACGAAGCGATTCGTACCTGGAGTGAGTGGCGCCGGTCGCGCGCCGCACCGCCCGTGCCGTGGCCGCAGTCGCTCCGCACCTGGCGCAGCTCCGCTGCCTCCCGCCGCCGCAGACGGGCCGACCGCGGCTGCACCGCCCACAAAGCAGAACAGTGCTCTCAGAGTCATCACAATGTGCATTCGTCTGTCGTGTAGCGAGCTGGCTGGCCGCAGACGCATGCGCATTGACGCGCCGTACTTCTGCCTTGGACGGTGCGGAAGCAGGCAGCGCGCATGTGCATGTGCATCAGCGTCCCTGCGAATGACAGTGCGCGTGCGCAAACAGATCCGGTGTCGACAGTGCGGCCGTTGCGCTTCGCGCGTTGCCGCCGCGGCAAGGCGCGCAGTCAGCGGCGTACGTGCGGCATATTGATGGCCACGGAGCTCCGGAAGATGCTGTATGACATGGCGCCGCTGAGGCGCGCTGCGGGCGTGCTGCGGCGCGCAGCGCCCGTGGCACCTGTTGAACTTGAGGTGCGCAAGGCGTCCAGGGAGCGCGCTTGCGCACTGCCCGACACGCCAGGCGGCGCACCTGCTGCGACGCGCGCCTGCCTCTGAGGAGTGACCAGAGCAGCCACAGCGCTGCAGTATGTTGTGCATGCGGCAGCAGCGCTCGGCCAGTTGCCGCAGTTGTTACGGACTGCGTGCGTGCCGTCCCATAGCCCACGCAGGGCTCTCCTGCTCAGCGACATCGTGCGCTCTCCCCGCGCATGCTTGAAGGCCTTGCAATGAGGGGACGGCGTGCAGGGATCCCTCCCTACAGCACACGAGAGATTGGCACTGGCGTGACACGAACCAACTGCGCCGAGCGGAGTTGACATGCGTGTATAAGCACCTGCTGATCCATTTCGCGCCGCAGGTCAATCAGCTGCTGCTGCAGGTCCGCGCCGCCGCTGCCGTCGTGCGCGTCGCCCCAGGCGCCGCCAACGTCCGCCGCGTCTGTGACCTCAAGCAGGTGACGCTCCTCTAACTCCAGCAGCGACATGCCGCGGAGGGGGCGCTGCCTGGCCTGCTTACATCCGTACGGCATGCGGGCTCAGCATTGTCAATCCGAAAGCAGGTGCGGTGAGCATGCATCGCCTGTGTTGACATGGCCGGATCTGCAGCGATTTCGCAGCAGTGACATATGATAGGAGGGAGCTGCCTATCTCACGGCTGCCATCTTGTGCACACTGCGCTGACCGGAAGCATTTATGACCACATATTGAAGCTGCTCTGGGCGCCTGTGCAATATACGTTCAGGTGGTGCGCGCTGTGGCTGCAGGGACAGTCGTACCTCCCGCAGGCGGTCCTCACGCGACAGTTTGTCCAGCGTGCGTCTTTCCTGGTCCAGGATGCGTTGGCTGATGTGGTGTCCACGCGTCGGCGACGCACGTGGCTCCCTCACGGTATGAAAGTCCGTGGCAGGTTCGCCGTGCATGCATTCACTAGCTTCCGACACTGTCAGGTCGCGGCCAACTGATGCCGGATCTGTCTCAGCAGATGAGCCATCTGCGCAGTTGGCAAGGTATTGCTCGTTCCATGCCTGTGGCGCTGCATTATCGTCTTGCAGGGGTACCAGGTCCGATTCGCAGGGCGGCAGCAGGTTGATGAGCGATCGAGGGGAATCGAGAGTGAAGCTCTCACGTTCTTCGCTAAGCACGCCTGCTCGCTGCCGCAGCTGGAGCTGCAGCCGTTCCAAATCCACTAAATGACTCGACAATGACCTTGCTGACTGATCAGGCTCCTTACGCTTGCCGCTTAAGCGCTTGTGCTGATACTGTTGTTGCTGGAGTTGACGATGCTGCTGCCGGCGCTTCGCAGTTTCCTGCTGAGAGGCCAGTGAGTACACCAGCGAGTCGCAGGCAATTGCGCTGCTTTCGTCATCAGCCGTATCGTCATCAGCCATAACTTCAGCTTCAGTGGAAAGAATCCGCACTCTCATGATCGCTTCGTTTGAGAATTTTCAGTTACGTTTCCAAGGATGATGCTCATCCGCATCCGCGAAGTTCGGTGAAGTTCACAAACCTGAAAGCATGTCGCTGATGCGAGCAGGGGCGACAGAGTTGCGCAGATGCCTGCCGTCTCGGCAGGCGGCGTTGCACCTCGTCGCGAGGGCAATGTCTGCTTCTCCCGCCGCCAGCGCGAGGACTTCGCCACCGCAGACTGACGACGATGCGGACAAGCCGAGGCTGCGGGCGCTGAGGGAGCAGCTGGCGCAGGAGAAGGCCTCCTTCGGGAGCT
The DNA here is from genome assembly GCA_017506865.1 of Tribonema minus. NCBI lineage: Eukaryota > Xanthophyceae > Tribonematales > Tribonemataceae > Tribonema > Tribonema minus. The sequence goes on from JAFCMP010000142.1 coordinate 87,085, forward strand.
TTAGTAAAGGACAGTACAGCAGTCCTGTGCCGAAGCGGACGCGGGGAGAAGGTGGTGTCGTCATCCACCGCAAGCCGCCGTGGCTGAAGGTGCGCGCAATTGCAAGGTCGTGCGTAGGGCACCAGTTACGATGCTGCCTGCCATCATCGCGACACCAATCCACTGCTGCCTTATCCGACATAATGGATTCCATGTCAGCTCGATCGGAAGTGCTGTCTGCTAAGGCCCTACAGTATTGGTTTTTAACCTCATCATCGACTCGTCATTTCCTACCTCAGGCTGTGCCAACTCAGGGCGAAAACTACCAGAAGCTGAGGGACACCGTGCGAGAGCTGGGCCTGGCGACAGTTTGCGAGGAGGCCAAGTGTCCGAACATTGGAGAGTGCTGGGGTGGCAAGGAGGGGACCGCAACTGCTACCATCATGATCATGGGAGACACTTGCACAAGAGGCTGCAGGTACCATTGTGTCACACATCAATCTCATTCCTAACCTGACGTGCCAAAACACATAATCATCTGCATCACGCCGATTGCTGTGTTAGGTCTGGCTTGTTCAATTCTGAAGGCATGACACGACCTGGTCGTGCAACTTGCTTTCATCTCAGTGTTGGGCGCGATGCATGGTGCCTCTGTGACCGAAGTTCATCCCCTTGCCTTCATTCAGCCTTAACAACTCTCCCTCCTTCTCAATGACCATCCTCATGTAGCACCACCAGTTGATATAACGCACAGGGCAAGTCGTGTCTTTAAGCAGACATGCTGAATACCCATGCGAACATGTATGCGTTTTTGTGCGGCGCAGCTTCTGCGCGGTGAAGACGTCGCGTGCACCTCCCCTGCTCTTTCCACCCCCTCGCTGGCCATCGTGATGTAACGCCGCCATTTGATATATGATTATCATATAATGCACAGGCATATGTGTCTTCAAGCATACATGCTAAACAACACTCATGAGAACATGTACAGTATGCGTTTTTGTGCGGCGCAGCTTCTGCGCGGTGCAGACGTCGCGTGCGCCTCCCCTGCTCTCCCCACCCCCTCGCTGGCCATCCTGATGTAACGCCGCCAGTCGATACAACGCACAGGGCCAGTTCCGTCTTCAAAGCGGACATGCCAAATAACACACATGCCAAATAACACACTCACGCAAAGCCATCAATCTGTTACTGTGCGGCGCAGCTTCTGCGCGGTGAAGACGTCACGCGCGCCGCCGCCGCTGGACCCGGAGGAGCCCGAAAAGGTGGCCAAGGCGATTGCCGCGTGGGGCCTGGACTACGTGGTTCTGACCAGCGTGGACCGCGATGACATTGAGGACCAGGGGGCGGCGCACTTTGCCAAGGCAAGCCTCAAAACGGGATGGCGTGTGTACTGCTTGCACGTGTTTCGGCGTCGCGTGCGCTGTGTGAAGTGGTTCAAAATCTGGCGGTGCGGAGCCTGACATGCGGTGCAGGGTCTGCAGTGCTCGTCTGCTGCCTGCAGCAATGCATGGCGTCATCGTGTGCATGGATTTCTGATGGGATCCCACCTTGAGAAACACGTTGGGCGGTTATAGTGACTAGCTTTGCCACAGGAGTTGAAGTTGAACTTGGTCGCTGTGCCGCAGTGAGCGGCAACACCGCAAGTGCTGCTGCACACATCACGCTGCCGCTGTGTGGATCTTGCAAGCCCCTCAGAAGTTGGTTCAGCAAGAGTGAAAGCCAGCAGGCAGGTACAATTTTGGGTGGTGTGCTGTTGGCGGCACAGTTGCCTGTTCGAGTAGTTTACCCTTACAAGTGTGCTCAGACGCCAATGCGGATGAGTAGCATTCAACGCGCGTTACTCATTGTAGATGGCGCTACGTTTACCATTCGGGTTTCAACCCGCGGCCAGGCGTGGCCTAAACGCGCAAGATCTGGCATGAAATGACTGTGGCAGGACGAGTGTCTACGCGCTCTCACCCAAGCCCTCTGAGGCGTACACTGCGCTCTCGGCGCCGCCGCCGCCACGCCTGTGCAGCGCAGCGCAACGGCAGCGGCAGTGGCAGCGCTCCCTCACCTCCCGCCGCCGACGCCAGCCAACCCGCAGTACTGCTCTTCAATGGATTTGCGGCATATCCGCACCACTGGGCATGCGCACGCACCACCCCTGGGACCGCCAGCGTTGCTGGGCTTTTGCGCTCAGCACCTCTGGGCTTGCCAGCGGCGTGTACATGCCGCAACTTCCATTAAGGGGCAGCGCTGCGAGTTGGCTGTCGCCGGCGGCGCGCCCAGGGGAACGCTGCCGCTGCCGCTGGCGCTGCCGCTGCCGCTGCGCAGGCGGGCGCAGCGGCGGCGGCCCCCCTAGAGTGCATTGTACGCCTCAAAAGTTTGCGGCGGTGGCGCGCTATGTGCGGCCATCCGGCTCAGCAGTTGTAGGTGGAGGCAACTATCACTGCTCCTTTCTTGTGACCGCAGCGTCGCATACATAGCATTCAGCTGATCTACGACCGTCACTGCCCGCTCGCCTTTTGCTCAGTGCCACTCTACAGTGCAACGCTCATCCATCGTCCACTCGTCGAGTGCGCTGCCGTTCGAGTGTGTTGACGAGCGACTGCTGCTGTTGCGTGCTGTGCAGACCGTGTCCAACTTGAAGGAGCGGCGGCCAAAGATGCTGGTGGAGTGCCTCACGCCGGACTTCAGGGGGGAGAAGGACCTCATTGCGCAGGTGAAACCGCCAAAATTGCCGCCCTTCAGTGCTTGGCGTAGCATAAATTTTCGAGCTTCGGGTGCACACAGGAGGGAGCATGCGCTTCAGTGCTCAGCGCCTTGGACGTTGTTGCTTCAGTTCAGCCATGATGTGGGCTATGTATGTATGAGGCACGTTCAAGAATGACATGTTGAACTCGCGCCCACACCGACTTATTTTCGACATGAGACAACTGGCCGCGGTCTGCGACAAACCCGGTACTTCGACGATTCGCGCAGCATCTCGCTGCAGCAGCGAGGCACGCGCCGCGCAGAGAGAGCAGTCAGGCCAATGACGACACTCAATTGCAACACACCATGCTCAGGGGATTGGAGGGAGCGCGTGCGCGTCGGCTTGAGCTGCCCCCCCCTTCCTCCGGGGGGGGGAGGGGCGGTTCGCCGGCGCGCCCGCGCCTCTCTGTGAAAGAAACTAGCATGCAAGCGCTTTTCTGAGGCCTGACCGACGCTGCTCTTGCTCACCGCTGCTGCTGCTTCCTGCTGGGGGGCTGGAGACAGCACGGGATCTTTTCAAGTTGTGTGTGTGTGTGGGGGGGGGGGGTACAACAAGCACCGCTTGAGCGCGCTGTTGGGGCGCCAGGATGAAGTTGAAGTTGGAGTGTCACATGCACTATCGGTTGCGTCATTCACCACCTCCTTGTCATCATGCACGCGCCCACGCATATGCACGCATCATTCCAGCCGCAGGCGCGCATGCATGCGCTGCCGCAAAATGACAACAGCGCTCCATAGACGGAGAGGCCGCCAGGCCGCGGAAGCCTGCGGCCGCACCTGCGCTCTGCGAGTGCCTTATGTCCACTGCTGAGCGCCGCGACTCTGAGCTCACAGCGCAACCCTCACAGACAAGCGGGCAGCGGCCTCGTGGCAGGTTGCGAACGGCGTGCTTGCCCGGGCTGCCACGCATCGTCACACTGAGCCCCTTCCCCCCCCCTCTTGTGTGCTTGCTCGGGCTGCCACGCATCGTCACACTGAGCCCCTTCCCCCCCCCTCCCCCCCCCCCCCCCCTTCCCCCCTGCTGTGCAGGTGGCGCTCAGCGGCCTGGACGTGTACGCGCACAACGTGGAGACGGTGGAGGGCCTGCAGCGGCGGGTGCGCGACCACAGGGCCGGCTACGCGCAGGTGCGTCTCCTCAGCAACTTCAACTATGACATCACAATACGTCAAGTCTCATATTCCAGCACCCGTCGTGCTCGCTGCATGAAGTTCACGCGGCATGTAGCGCACACAAAGTCGGCGCCGCGGATTCATGGCGTGGCATCGGCGCACTCATGCAGGCCCAGGCGGCGCTGCTATTTGCGCGGGGCCCTACCAGTAAGTAACTGATGTTGGTGGTCGGGCTTTCGGACTAAAGTGGCAGGGGCAGTACTCGTTTCTCTGTCGAGCACGCGCCCTTTGCAGCTCGCTCTCTATGCGTCGCATTTGTCCCTCGCCAGCCACAGGACTGCCGCCGCCATCTTCAGGGTTAGGGTCAGGATTAGCGCTGTCGCACAGTGCACATTATCTCGCGGAAGGGGGGGGGGGGGGGGGGGCGTGGAGCTTGTCCATCTTGCGGCAACGCGCAGGCGATGGCGCCAGCGCTCCGCTAGCAGTGCCGCGCGGCGCGTACCCCACGCACCATCACCATGGCACCGCATGGCACCGGCCGCACATGTCCTCGGTTTCGCCGCGGTTCAATCCCTCTCTCGCGGCGCCGCACGAGAGGTTCCACGGCAATAGACGCCTCTACAAGATCACGCATCAGCTCTCTCTCTCTCTCTTCCGTCGCGCATGCTTGTGCGCGGCGCGTCAGCCCATGGCACTTGCGTTTTGGCTGAACACATCAATGCTGCCCCTCTCTCTCGGTAACCCTGAACTCTTACCCTTACCCTACACCGCACCCCCCCAATTTCAACCAACACTCCCTCACGCAGAGCATGGGCGTCCTGGAGCACGCCAAGGCGGTTACGGGAGGGCGCGTCCTCACCAAGACGAGCCTCATGCTGGGGTGCGGCGAGACGCCGCCGGAGATTGAGGCGACGCTGCGCGACCTGAGGAACGTCGGCTGCGACGTCGTCACGTTCGGGCAGTACCTGCGGCCGTCCAAGCGGCACATGCCCATGAAGGTGCGCGCCGCCGCCGCCGCCGCTGCGGTGTCCTGCTGCTGCTGCTGTCGGCTGCTAGCACTTGATGTGGCACGGTGGTCGTTGAAGAGATGGGGCGTGGCGCTAGCGAGGCGGCTCAGCAGCCCTCGCAGTGAGCGCCTGCAGGAGGACGCAGAGACTGCACTTAATAGTGAAGCGCGGCCTGTTTCACTGCTGCATGAGACGCTTGCTCATTACGCGAGACGGAGCGCATATGTGCGTTCGGTCGGGCTCGTGAAGCGACAGGAAAGGCACAGCGAGCGCGCGCTTTGCTTTGCGTCGCGCCGCACGCGCCACCGCTCGCCGCGTCAGGTTCCGCGCGCGTGGCCTGCGGCGCTAGAGCTGCGATGCGGCAGCGCTCAGCCATTGCGTCGCCTGAGCGGTGGCACAGTGGACGCCATCCCAAAACAAGCACCCCCTATGCACCGCTAGAAGCTGCACCTGACGCAACGCTCCGCTGCTGTTGTTCGCATCCAGGAGTACATCACGCCGGAGGCGTTTGAGGAGTGGCAGCGCATCGCGGACGGCATGGGCTTCAAGTACGTGGCCTCCGGGCCAATGGTCCGCTCCAGCTACAAGTGAGTTTGTTGTGCGCCGTCGCCAGCGGGCACACGTGTGTGAAAGTGCTTTAGTCATGGCTGTCCTTCTTGTGGCCTCATTTGTGCTGGCATGGAGTACGATGTAGTTGTGGGTGTCCTTCGTGGGTGTACCCTGCTGTTGTTAGCGTAGGGTGGCACAGCACCAGCAGCAGCAGCAGCCACAACGTGCGAAGAACAACGTGCACATGAGGTCACCGGGCAAGTCACTGATTTGAGGCGTGCTTGTTATTCGAGCGCCACTGACTCATGCATCTAGCTTGAACTTGCGCTTTCCGTAGTATGCAGTGTCCATCCATGATTGGCAAAACAGGGTGCTTTGGGGAACGGATTCTGCCGTAGTTTATCCAGCTCAGAAGCCGAGCCCACTAGCCAACGCATGAAGTACGTACCACAAGTATGTGTTTATGGCCAGCAGCGAATGCACGCATGCACGTCGGCAATGCACCTTTGCAACGCCATCTCGCAGCAGTGAATGACCCCGCTCCATGTGACCTATGTCTACCTTGCAGGGCTGGGGAGTTCTACATCAAGGCAATAATCGAGGCGAGCCGCAGCGGCGGTGCGGCAACTGACGAGGAGCAGGCGCAGGCAGCCTCCAGCGCATGACGCAGCTATCACGCGACGGCGCTGTGGCGGCAGCGCAGTCCGGCATACATAGAGTCATGACGTGTACAAAGACAGTCACTGGAGTATGCTAATGAGAAAACCTTATCATGTTGGACTGCGTGCCGGCTTGGTGACCCTGCCGCTGTTCGGGGTGTTGTCTGCTGGACCGTTGGTATTTCTCTTGTCCCTTGGTGAGGCTGGCGTGCGGTGCCCTGTGGTTGGTGTTCAATGGCGATGAGGTGCAACGAGACCAGGTACACTTCGTGTCCCTTGTACCCGTTGGCAAGCATTATGACCTGCGTGTATATCGTTGCACATGGTCCAGAAGCACTTTGATCCAAGAGGCTGCCACTGCAGGGTTTGTCAGAGCCTTCTGCTGGATCAGTGCTTCACATTTATTCTGTACGTCTGCGGTGGCGACCATGTGCAAATGTTCTTTGCTGGGCAGTTTTCATGGCATACTTCTGTGTGCAGTTCGATTGAGAAAGGAGAGCAGAGACGCTGTTTCAGAAGTGCTGGCCCATGTAGCGTTGGGCTTTAAGTCAGCTGAAGGTTTGTGCTCAAGCTGCCTGCATTTCATACCACAAAACCTTACCTTTATTGGCGCCTGACAGAAACAAGCCCCGAATTCCACGCATGCGACGGTAAGCTTACCCCCATCCGACTGCTGCATGTCAGAGAGGTGATGCCTTGACTCAGCGCCCTCCCCCCCACCCCAAGATCTCAAAATTTCCCGACACCATCTCGGGTGACTTGCACGTTCCCCCCAAGATCTGCGCTCGTTTGTGTAGTGCATCGCCTTTGTTTACAATGAACATAATAGAGCAAAACACATTGACAACAAACGACGGTGCCCAAAGGAGAGCGGGCGACGGCCCTGCCCGCCCTTGTGTGAGCGGTCGGTTCGAGTGCATCGGCTTTGTGTGTGGAGTCGAAACACATTTATGACTACAAACGGGCGCCGAAAGGTGGGTGGGCAGGAGACCCGGGCGGGTGGGGTGGTCGATACCCGAAGAAGCCGTGCGCGCCCACGCGGACAGCATCCGGGGCCGGTGCCCTGTCGCCCGCAAGCGTGCGACCGGCTTCAGCAGGGAATCATCGTACAACTACGTCCCTGTGTCCGCCGGCGCGTCGCCGGGCGAGCCGTGGCAGGGCGACACCTGCCATTGCCGCGATAGTCCCGGAAGAGGGGGACTCGAGCAAGTTCCACAAAGTTGGAGAATCCCGAGATGCTCATGGAGCCTCTGAGTGCCCGGTGCCGAAGTGCAAGCACATGGTGAATCTCTGCACAAGTGCAACGGCGGCCGGAGCTCCCCGTGCGAAGTGAATCGCTCGCTCGCTCGCTCCGGCACAACCCACCCCACCCACCACCTACCCAAAACTTCAACTTCAACCTGCCTCAAAGAAAGAAAAGTCGTACCGAGCGAGCGATTGCAGAGTCAAGGTTGCAGGTCAAGCTTACAGGCATACAAAGTAAAAAGGGTTCCATAGACTGCAGCGCAGTGCCAGCAACAGCGCGGCGCAAAAGGAGCGCAGTGCTACATCGCAGCACAGTTCAGCGCAGCGCCGCGCCACAGCCCTCTCGGGTCGTCTCCCCAGCAGCCTTGCCAGGTGAATGACAACTACAACTACAGGCCACCTGTGCCCTGATCACGCACACTGCATCCCGCAGCAGTAGCGCCGACCACATCAAAGCACAGTACGAGCACACAGCTGTCCCGAACTTGCACCAGGAGCACGCTCGGCTCATCTTTTACCACGTGAGAGCGCAGAAGCACACTCAAGGAATCAGTTCAAATCTGCTGTACTGCATGAGAGCCTTTTGCTGCACCTCAATTTGCAGCAGCAGCACACTCGCCTCATCTTCAACAGCAACGTGCAAGCGCAGTTGAGGCGTGCTGCTGCAAGCACACACTTCAGGGCATCAAGTCAACTATGCCCTACTACTACCCTCGAGAGCAAACAGATTTTGCTCACTGCTACTGTATTCGTGCGCGTGTATGCTGTTTCATTGCAGAGCGTCATCATGGCGGCCGACGACGCTGATGTTTACGTTTGCGTCGACTGGAGCAACGTGCACATCTCCGTCGAGACGCTGCTCTCCGTGGTCGTCCGCCGCCGTCGTGTGCGGTTCATCAGCGTGTGCGGGTCTGCCGCCGGACCCTGTGCTGCCAGCAGGCTCGCCAGCGAATGGCAGGTGGCATTTCCTGCCGGCCCTTGCCGCGGTGTCCTCGTTGACTTCAAGGTGATATTGCGACCGTTGACGCACGTGTCGTCGTCGCCACGATACTCACTGATGATTTTCACTGTTGTGTAGGTCCTGGACGGAAGGGAGCGGTGTGTGGACGACCGGCTCGTCGCTGCCGTCGCCGTCGCCATCCTGAGAGATGTGAAGGCGTTGAAGACGCTGGTGCTCGTCACAGGAGACGGCGACGCGAACAACAACGGGCACAGCACGGGAGCGGTGAGTGCGTTGCGCACGAGCTCCAGTCCCCCTCATGAGTGCGGACCTGTAACCATCCTCTGTTTCCCGCCTCGTTGTCGCAGGGATCGTTTTACGGCCTGGCGGCTGCGGCAGCGACCAACGATTGGCGCGTGGAGGTGTGGGCACGGGAGAAGTCGTGCAGCCGCCGCTACTCGGAGCTGCGGGAAAGGCATCCTGATCTGACCACCTTACGAAGATTGACTGACCGCCGCGAATGTGGTTTCGACGAGACTTGTTACCAACCGCCAGCGGAAGAAAGCGACTTCTGCATTGGCCATAAATGCATGGATTGGGCGTGCTTCAACAGGAGACTTGACTCTTACCCCGCTTGCGATGATCACTGCCTTCCGTGCGCCGGGCACGACTGCACCAAGGCATTCGCCATTTCAAAAGGTGAGGTATCCATGCGTCACGATGAATGTGTCAAACGGTGCTGACTCGTTTATGACACCGACTTCTGCTCTTGCGCCGATCCACAGGTGAGCGCCCAGGGCCGTTGTACTGCGCCGATTGCAGATGCAGAAGCACGGGCTGCGCGCTGGGGCGAGGTTTCGAGCACAGCTCGAAGCAGGTTCTGGACTTCTGCGCGCACCATACGTGCCGCTCACCAGGGTGTGTGAAGTCAGCAAACAGAGGGTACTGCGGATCACACAAGTGTTCGAGGTGCTCTTTGCTGCGCAAGGAAACTTCGCTCAAGTGCGCTGCCTGTGAGCTGAAAGATGCACAGTGCGGCGCTATCTTGCTGGCAATCTGCCTGCTGATGGTCGCACTGTGTGTGTACTCTCTCAAGCTGGCAGCCTGTGTGCTAATATTTTGCGCGGTCTGCGGGCTCTGCTTATAGTGTACGTAGTCACATCACGCACGGTCAACATAAATACACATGGTTTTCACATGCGTTGTGGAATGTCCATTTGCCATGCCGCATGTTCCGCGTTTGCCTGGTGCTCCTGTAATTTTCATGTACAATGCACACGTCGTATCCAGCCGCCGTGCCGTCACGCACTCAAGCCGTATGCCAGGGCTCTGCAGCAGTGAGCAACAGCTGCAGCAGTGAGCAACTGCGTAGTGCCCTGCAACAGCAGCGCGCAGCGCCCTGTAGCAGTGAGCAACAAGTGCAGTGCTCACTGAGCAACAGTGCTTGAGTGTGCCGTTGTGCACTCGAGCTAGTATGCTAAGGTTCTTTCTACCTGTGGTGATGCGCAATGCCCTTCTTGTGGTGAAATATGTCACATCAGCGACACCCTCAGCACTAGCAAGCAGCACCAAGCATCAACCCTTCAGCTGCCAGTGGGCGCAGCTCACCAAAGCAAGGCATGTACGTACTACATGCGTGTCTCTATCATGGTTGGCAGTGCCAGCTTGTTGGCCCATTTCCAGGTTGTGCGATGGCATGTCCCAACGTGCATTGAATTGTGCAGCGGGAATGGTGCGAAGCCTTGACATTGTGAGTTGCTGTCAGCAAACTGGCATCAACATTGCAAATTGTTTGCGTGCTACAAGTAGCCAGGCCTTGTCATGTATTGCAGTATACCGTAGTACCTTCAGCTCTTCCGAGTCTCTCTTTTGCGAGGTAATCTTCTGCTTACTCTCCAAACGCTGCTTGTTGCCTTCCCCAATAATTCTGCTTGTTTGCATATTAGATCAGGATGCATGCAGGCAGCATCGTGCTTGCGCATAGTGCATTTCCTCGTCACACCTGCCCAAGGTTTATTCTCTTCGCCCTCTCACATGCTGCTGCTCGGATCTCTCTTGTGGTGCGCATAAAGGCTCAGCCTTTCAGGCACGCAGCGTGCAAGTCTCCCGGCAGCGCTGTTGCATCGCTCTCCACAAACGTGAAGGCACTCCAAGTTCAGTCCCGTCGCAACTGCATGGTATGACCTCCATCAGCACCACTCAGTAGGGCAGTCGCAAGCTGTTGGCACTGTTTGCCCGCCCGCTTCTACAGTGTGACGCTTGATTCGGACTTCAAGGACGGCAGCCTCACGCCTCTGCGTAACAGAGAGGACAGTTGACCACCAGGACTGTGGGCCACAGCGCTGTCGCTCAACTGACTTTATGGTCTTGTCTATGTATGTCAAATGTGGCTGCCTCTGGACGCTTGCCACCTCTTTCTTACCTTGCACGTCTGTTGCCGAGCTCTTGTAGGTCTACACTGCACCTCTGCGATGATCGCCCAGCTGCCGTCGTGATGTGCATCGAGGTGAAGTTTGCCTGTTATACTGCGCTGTGGCAAGCGTGAGATGGGTGTACTCGTGTAACAGCTTGCTTTGCTTGCAAACATATATGTCGCACGCAGCCCATCTGTCTTTGGAGCAACAGGTCTACAGAGTTTGCTCTCCAGGAGGGCGTGTCACAATCTGAGTTTCGGAAAAGTTTTTGAAGTTTTGGAGATCGCAGAAAACGACACACAGCAGACACAAGCAGAGCAGGGGGGCGTGGCTGGTGGTCTCAGAAAAGCATGGCGCTGAGGACAGCGTTATCTTCGGAGGACTCGTGCAGCTCCACCTTAGAACTGCTTTCAGCGCCTTTCGCCACAACGATGGTTCAGCCTCTCCACAATCCGCAAGCACAAAGGGCATCTCCCGCTCCATTGAACAGGTGAGCACGCATTGTATCGCCTGGTCAGCCAATGTGCGCTTCCAGCCGCACTACCGCCAGCTCTCATGGGGCATGCTCTCGGGCGCTCACGTTTGAGATACGCCGACGTGCTCGCATCAGCACGGTGTAGTAAGATGCGGGCTGTCGTGAGTGACTGCATGCTATGGCATGCTGCTTTGGTAACGATCCTTGAGCAATCTGTGCTGCAAATCCACCGACCGTTCATGACATCGTTGTCACTGACAACACGATCTGATGTCGTCGCTGCATCATTTATTGACACTTTCGCGGTGCCAAAGTTCCGTCGGCAGCAATCATCAATCTGTCATGCCTGCGGTCCGAATCTACCACTGGTGGCCAACTCTCCCCGCACAGCGCCCCCACTTGCGGAAGCACCAACTTGGCAGTTCCTTTTCACACATAGTGCAGCAGCGCCTGCACTACCAAACGTCGCAAACCGATGAGTCACACCCCCCGTACATAGGCATGTTCTTGTCATGCTGGCATGCAAAGTTAATCTGCGTTTGTCTGACATGCCAAACACTGCGCGGTTGCCGTGCGCGCATCACCGCAGCGGTACCCCACAAATGCATGCCAATGGCGGCGGCAGTGAAGCGGCGACAGCAGAGCTGAAAAGGGCGCTGGCGCGGAGCGAGGCGGCACGCGCTGTCAGTGACGCACACGTGCGGCAGCTTGAAACGGACAATCGGCGGTTAGCGGCAGAAGCAGGTACGCGTGCAATCGCGCGCGACTCTTTTCCCACGTTCACCTGCTAGCCGAGTGCCGTTGCCATTGGGAAGCATGTGGTCGCATTCAATGTGAAGTTGCGCCACCAGGTTGGGCCAGTACGAAACAGCAGGCAAGGCTGCCAACGATTCGCTGCACAGAGGCGTTAGCTGCAGCACGGCGGTCTCCAGCAGCGCAGCTGTGAGCGCTGGTGTGCGCCTGCGCGCCATAGCGGTTGCGCGCAGCACCACTGCCATTGCAGCCGGCGCCGGTCAACCAGCACAAAGGCCTGCGTAGCGCACGGCCTGCCTGCCGCATGACCACGTGTGCGGAAGCAAGAGCTGATTTCACTTTGAAGCGCGGGCCGGCGCTCCGCAGCGCCGCGCCTGCCCTTAACGTGCGCCACCATAGAGCGCTTGCGTGCAAATCTGCAGCGCCGCGCTGGGAGGGTAACACACTGGAGGCCAGGGCTTGCTCTGCCCGCCACGAAAGCAGTACGTACACGGGAGCCGAACCACGCAGCGCGTTGTCCTCGCGTCTCTTGCGGCGCGCGCGCAGACGTGCGGGAGCGGGAGGTCATGCGGCTCACGCAGCGGCTGGAGGACGTGCAGCGCGCGCTGGTGCTGGCGCAGGCGGACGCGGAGGCGGCGCGCTCGCTGGCGCGGAGACGGTGAGTGCAGTATTCGATGGTGTACTCTAGTTGTACAACGGGTTTGCCTGGTGTACACAACGGGCACACCTGGTGTACCCAACGGGTAAACGCTGGCGTGGAGACGGTGAGTGCGCGGACTGCAGTACTCTATGGTGTACACAAGTCGCTGGCGCGAGACGGTGAGTGTGCGCGGGGGTCGTGGTGATCCGGTGGTGTACAGCCAGGTGTACACAACGGGTACGCCTGGCGCGGAGACGGTGAGTTCGGGGTGGCCGCAGTACGCGATGGTTTACATCAGGTGTACACAACGGGTACACGCGGGGGGCGGAGATGTACCTAGAGACAGGCGCAGGCGGACGTGGAGGCGGCGCACTCGCTGGCGCGGAGACGGTGAGTGCGGGGGCTGCACTAATCGATTGTGTGCATTTGGTGTGCACAGCGGGTACACCTGGTGTACACAACGGGTTCGCCTGGCGCGGAGACGGCGAGTGCGGGGGCTGCAGTACTCGATGGTGTACAGCCAGGTGTACACAGCAGGTACACCTGGTGTACACGACGGGTACACCTGGCGCTGGAGACGGCGAGTGCGCGGGGGCTGCTGCAGTCATTCGACGGTGTACATTTGGTGTACAAGACGGGTACACACATTGGGGGGAGCTGCAGCTGGAGTCAGGGCCAGCTCTGCTCGCCGCGGAACTCAATGGTGTACATCGGTGTACACAACGGGGACGCGCCAGTACAGACGAGGCTGTGGGTAGTGGCACGCTCGCCCTGACGCGGGGTTGTGTGCGGAGCTCTGGACGTTATGTGTTGTGACGCCAAGGCAGGGCGCCCATATCGGCTAGTGCTGCTCTGGCCGTGACACGATGGGTCACGCCCTTCGGGTGCAGGCGCCGTGGCAACCGGTGTGTAGGTCCGTTGTGTGGCGTCCGTGATGCGTAGCGTTCTCTTGCATTGCACTGGCATGTGCACAAGTGCCACCATCTCCGCATCGGCAGCAATTCGTCGCACAGATGGTCTCCGAGCGCAGCCGTACCTGCTTTGACACGAGTGAAAGAGTGAGGCAGAAAGAGGAAAGGCATGGGCGGGAGGGGGGGGGGGGGGGGAGGACGGACTGAGCACTGCTGCAGTGGCTGCCATTGCGGCCACTCAACGTTCCAGCGTCAAGCCTAGTACAGACATTATGAGGTGCGCCAGTACGTATGTCTCACGCAAATAGTCCATGTCAATGCTGCCAGCCACAGTGTGTTGTTAGATTGTTGAGCAGCTCCTGTCTCGCCTGCAACCTCTGCACGCGTTCGCCCGCACTTGCACTGCTGCTGCATTGCCACACAGGCACGAGCTAAGATGCCCCGTCTGCCTCTCTGCGCTGCGTCGCCGTCGCTGCAGAGAAGCGGAAGCGGCGCAGAGCAGGGACCCGCAGCGCGCGGAGGCGCGCGACAGGTATGTAACCATGAATGTTGAAGTTGTGATTTGTAACTTAAACTTGTCCAGACAGGCGCTTGTACTCGGTAACTTCAACATGTCCACACAGCGTTGCCGCTTGTACTCGGTACCTGCCATCAATGTTGAGATGACGCTTGCACTTGCCATTCCAAGATGTCCACCTGTGCCCGGCGGCGCGAGGATGGAAGCCAGAGTGGCGGCGGAGGTGACGCATGGAGGGCGCTGACGTGGAGCAGCGGCGCGCATCCATTGTGTTTGTAGCGAAATTATCAAGAGCGGCCCAGCTTGTCTTTCTTGCAGTTGCTGGGCGGTGAGACCGTGCTGCTGATCTAGAGATGGCCAGTCACTTGAAGTATTGCATTCGTTACAGGGCGTTCATGTCGCCTCCAAGCCTTGGCGCAGCGTTGGGTTGGACCTGGGGTGTGTTCTCCCTATGTCACAGAGTGGCATCAGCGCAGCTGCGCGGAGCCGTCCTTACTCTCACGCTACAGGCAGGCCGGTCGCTTTGAGCGGGCAACCACATGTGCACTTGCTTGAGCTTGTGTCCTTTCGAGGAGGTGACGTGCCATTGACACGCATCACGCCTCTCTGCTCGTGCCGCTGTCGCCAGCGCCGTGGCGGCCGCGGTGCGCTGGGAGCGGCGCATCGAGGCGGCGCGGCTGCAGGCGGAGGAGGCGCGGTGGCAGGAGGCGAAGACGCGCATGGAGCTCGTCCGGATGCAGGTGAGCGCGCTGTCAAGTTTCCTGTTGAAGTTGCGCTCGGTAGCAAAACGAAGTGGCGCGCCTGCAGGCGGAGGAGGCGCGGTGGCAAGAGGCGAAGACGCGCATGGAGCTCGTCCGGATGAGCGCGCTGTTTGAAGTTTACTATTGAAGTTGGCCACTGAAGTTGCGCGCGGTATGCAATGATGCGAGGCGGCGCGCCTGCAGGCAGAGGAAGCGCGGTGGCAGGAGGCAAAGACGCGCATGGAGCTCGTCCGAATGCAGGTGAGCGAGCTGTAGAGGTTTGCTATTGAAGTTGCGCGCAACATGCAAGATGCGGGGCGGTGCGGCTGCAGGCGGAGGAGGCACGGTGGCAGGAGGTGAAGACGCGCATTGAGCTTGTCCGGGTGCAGGTGATCGAGCTGTTGAAGTTTACTACTGAACTTGCGCTCGGTAGGACAGAGAAGCCTGCAAGCGCGGCATGCACTGATATGATGATGACTGTGAGTGGGAGCGGCGCATAGAGGCGGAGGAGGCGCAGTGGCAGGAGAGGAAGACGCGCACGTGCGAATGAAGGTCAGCGCTGTTGAAGTTGCTCATTGAAGTTGCGCCCATGGAGCTCGTTCGAATGCAGGTGAGCGCGCCGTTGAAATTGCCCGTTGAAGTTGCACTCGATGATGTTGTAAGGAAGCGCGGCGTGCACCGATGCGGGAATGATTGTGCGCGGGGTCTGCCGTGGTGCTGATCAGGAGGGGACAGCGCGCGGGCTGCCTATCCCCTGATTTAGGGGGCGGTCCTGCATTTGAAGTGAAGTGCGCATCGCGCTGGTCACAATAATGGGGCGGTTTCAGTGTAGGTCCTGCGAGCCAGTATGTACTGAAGAAGGCGAGCCCGCAAACGAGGGAGGGCGCGAGAGGCGCGGTGGTGAGCGATGAAACCTGGCGAGGTGATTGGCGCCTGCATCCAAAGATTTACGCTGGAGTAAGACCAGGCGGGTTGTACAGTGGATCCCTTATGGTTAAGTGAGGGTTGGGGGCAGGATCCGAGCGCGAGCGCTGCGTGTCTGCGGCTCACGTTCACGTCGACTGGCAGCAGCTGGGTGCGCTCTCGTGCTTGCGTCTTGTCGTCGGAAGCGCCCTCGGCCGTCACAAGTTCGCCGCGTGTTTGCCAGTGCATGCGACAATGTAGCGGCGTCCCGTGCAGATGCCGCTGCCGCAGTGGCCGCCACGCAGTGTAACAGTGCGGCTGCCGGAGAGCGCGCTGTCTGCGCCGCCACGCGATGAGCGCCATAAGAGGCGCAGCGAGTAATTGCGCTGCAGCCCATCAGCGCATCCTGCTCTGGGGTCAGCCTGGCCCGCAGCAGATGACGACGACACGCGCAGCATCGAGCAGACCTGTTTGGGATCCGTGATGAAATGGCATTGGTGGCTTCAGGGGTGTGCCACAAATTGATGAAGTGCGGTCAGGAGTCCGACGCTCTTATCTGGCACGCGTCTCGCTCTGGGTCAGCCCGGCCCGCAGCAGCTGACGACGCGCGCAGCTTTGAGCAGGCCCCATCATAATCCATGATTGGCGGGCATTTGTGGCGTGAAGGATGTGCCACGAAGTGACGTTGAGTTGCGGTCAGGAGTGCGCAGCTCTCGTCCGACGCGCGTTGATGTACAGGCCTTGGCAGCAGGAGGCGCAGCAGCGATGGCAAGCGCGTGGGTCGATGCGTGTGCTGCTTATCAGCTGCTTGATGTAAATGAATTAGAAGACCGTACTGAGAGCTCTGGATGACAAGGGATGGTTAGCCGCAAGTGCCTTCCACCAGTAACCTTTATACTGGTTGGCGTGCCAACGAACCATTCGGAGTGTGTACGAGTACAGCAAAACGTGTGCAATTGCTGAAAGATATAAACACCCCATGCATCCGTCAGTCTTGTGTGATGTAGCGTGGACTGGCTGAGGCTCGTGCAGGTTTCTCAAACTGTCATGAGTGCGCAGTTGAGCTGCGCGGTCCCAATACCGATAACAGCAATTTCACCTCAAGTCTGAGTGCTCTTCTGAAGATGCATCGCATCAAGTTGTTGGCGGTCACGCTGTGCTCACGGTGCGCCTGTCGGACACGGGTGTCTGCTATGCCGTGCGCAGGAACACCTCACGGACGTCGAGAAGCAGCTCAACGAGGTGCGTGGTGCTCAGTGCTCAGCGGATGTGATGTTGAAGTTCCATGACTTCTGTTGCGGTGTAGTGAGTTTCCTGGCCGTGAGCCCATGGCGCACGTGCGCGCGCACTGACTGGCTTGGGCGTGCTGCAGGTGGTGTTGCACTTGAAGTTGCTCACATTTGAAGTCGGAAAGAGCTTGCTGATGTTTTCATCATCGATTGTCAGTGCTGCCCCAGTCACAATGCCAGCATCACTGCGGGCGCAGTTCCGCTATGTGCGTCCATGGCATTTGCCGATTTTTGTGCTTTGTGCAATGCTTGGAAACTCAATAGCGGTGATGCATAGCTCATGGCCGTTGCTGCGTCGGATCGCTGTCTGTTGAGCGCTGATGCGTGACACTGCACTGACTTGTTGAAGTTGACTTGAAGTTTTAGCACGGCGCACAACATTCGTTCTCGTTGACCTCATTGGCACGTTTGCGCACGGTCGGCGGCGGCTGCGCTCCAGCATTTGCCCGTACGTGGTGATTCGGCGCTGATGCATGAGGCCCTGTGCTACTTGAAGTATATTATATACTTTGAAGTATATACAAATCACTGCTCGTTCAGCGCTGATGCGTGATACCCCGTGCGGCTGCACACTCACGTGCTGACTTGGTGAAATTTCAGCGCGTTTGTGTCCCCAGGCACGTTGGCATGCATGCGCACGGTTCATTCCGATCACTCCAGCATTCATTCGCCAGTACACAATCGCCCGCGCTGAGCGCTGATGTACACAAGTCCCTGTGCTTTATGCGATGGACACGCGTGCTGACTTCTTCAATCATTGGTGTGACGTCGCATCTGCACCGCAGACGTTGGCAAAACGCGGCGCGCACAATCTGCGCGCGGAGATGCTTCGCAGCATCGGCACGAGCAGGTGAGCGCTGCTGCTACTTCAAGTGCGACTCTCCGCAGCACTGCGGCCGCGACAATGCATGCGTACAAGCCTGCAGGCAACGGGCGCAGAGCCCTTTACAGGAGCCTGCGTGCTCAATATGCGATCTCAGAGATCGGTGTTATGGCAGTGGCGACGCACTACACTTTGAATGCGCATTCTATACCTCTTCAGTAAAGGTGTGCTGCGCTTGCGGGAAAAGTGCAAGTTCAATGTGAAGCGCCAATTGATCGTCTGAAACAGCTTGCTGGAGTCGGCACCGCAAGGCTTGAAAGTGCCCCAGCGAAACACCAGTTCTTGTCGCCTGTTTACAGCGACCTGCAATGCTCACGACAGCGCTCATATACTGTGACCGTGTGTACCCCCCCCCCCCTTCGCACTCGGGCACAAGCCACCCCCACTAGCGCCCTGGCAACAGCGCCATCCGCGGCGTGCTTTCTGAGGCGCCGCTACAGCGCCTTGACCCATAGCACCATTCGTGGCAACACTCAGGCATCAACCGTGGCTGGACTGACTGACACCGCCCCCCCCCCTTCATGCCCCCCCCCCCCCCGCGCGCAGGCGCACCTTTGTCAGCGCCGTCTGCGACTGCTTCCGGTGGCGGCGCTACAGCGCGGTCAATGAGAGCGCCAGCGACCTCGCGGGCGCGAGCAGCAGTGGCGTCAACTCCCTCAACAGCAGCGCCACCTCCACGCCCGTGCCCGCGCGCCCCGCGCCGCACCACGCCTACGGCCTGTCGCGGTTCGTCGCTGCCGCCGGCGGCGGCGGCGGCGGCGCGCCAATACTGGCGCCCGCCCCACACGCTCCGCATTCTGCGCCTCGAGAATTTTAGGGCGCGTGCCGCATCCCGCGCCTCCAGAGTTCTAAGTAGGGGGGCCTCGCGAGCGGCGCGGGGGATTTTCGTGCCGGCGCGCGGCGGCGCGCGTGCGGGCACGTGGCATTCATTTTGCGTGTGGTGGTTTTGAAGATGGCATGCGCGCGTGCGCTGCACCGCGGCGCGGTTTTGTTCAGAATATCGTGGTGCGGCGGGGTGCATCTGGGGCGCGCTGGCGGCGCTGTGTGGGGTGTTGTGTTTTTCCGTCGTGTGTGCAGCAATTCGCAGCTTGCAGCCACGCAGCCGCGCGTGTGTCTATATAGCGGTGTCTGGACAGCGGCATCGTGCAGGTGCGCGCGTTGCAGCGCGCGTGTGGCTTGCGCAAATGAAGTGGTCACATCACCCCAGTGCGTACATGTGCACATGATGCTTTAGGTCTTGTGCCTCGTGCAGCTGCTCCGTGCCACTCTGTTTGTGTACGCGTTGCACAGAGACTGTGCTGCTACCACTTCCGTGCAAGACGCGAGGTTCATGCCTGTGGGTTCAGGCATCTGCGTCCTCACAATGCGATGGCCTGCCAGAACAATGGCATGTTCCTTTGTAGGACGGAAGTCCATCCGACAGAGACCATCCGACAGCGTTAACACTATGTCAGCACATGCATGACCCCGCCAGTGCCACACCGTTGCGTTGTGCTCATTGATCAAGTGACATGCAGATGTTGCCAGTGCAGTTCGCGCGGCTCGTGCACCCTGCTACATAGGAGAGGCGCTTGAAAGACACGTGCTCGTGAACATTGACCACATCTCATCTACAGCATCTCGCTCGCGGCACGCATTGCGCAGCTTCAGTTCTACAAGCGGCTACAGTACGGCAACAGAAGAAGATTGTCCAGAGGCAGCATGTGCTCACTCCTGTCAACCAGCTGGGCACCCTTGTGCCATGCGACATGCGCATCAACTGCAGCGGAATGTTGATGCAGATGATGGCACATGCACATGCATGATGCGCTTGCATGTGCGATTGTTGAGGCAGATCTGGGGGATTGCAAGCCAGGAGGGGTATTCAAAGATTTGAGATCTGGAAAAGGGGGGGGGGAGGGGGGGGGCGCTGCTGAGACTGACAAAGGCACATGGCGGGGTACCATGCATGTACGCACCAAAATTTGATACTTCTACAACTCAAAATCAATCTTGTCAGCAGTGCATACCACAGGGCACCAGATGCGACCCTCACCAGGGTACGAGAGGAATGCCAGCGGTGCATCAGACAGCGCCCGGGACAGCAACAAGGCCATCAAGCCGGCACACACATACCATAATAGAAGTAAGTTGTGTGTTCATTCTCATACTCCAGTGACAGTCATTGTCTCGATGTAAACGTCGCTGGCCCTCAATATCAGCAACGCAAGACGAGCCCGACCCAGCTAGCGTCACCATACGCGCCAGGGGAGCGACACAAAGGAGACGCGTCCGAGGACATGATGGCCCCGTTGTAAACCTCAGTACAGCAAGTGAAGACGGGCTCGATACAGCGAGCGCCATGACGTGCGCCAGGACAGAGAGCGACAAAGAAGACTGCGCCGACGTCGTGCGCTGAGCGCTGCTACGGGATGCGCTCCAGCAGCGGCGCCCACCACCGCGGCGGCAGGCCGGCCGCCAGCAGGCGCCGGTGCATCTCCGCAAAGATGCGCGTGAGGCAGTGCGCGTCGTTGGCGGCGTAGGCAATCTGGTGCGGTAGCGCGCGGGCGCGACGAGAAGAGAACTCGCAGTGAGCGCATGCGCGATGGCCACCAGCTGTGAATGGGCATAAATAACTAATGAATGGATGATGAATGAATGAGTGAATGGACCCTTGCCGTTGCCAGCAGCGAGCGCGCGGGATAGGGGATGCTGATGCAGGGCGCAGGAGCGCCGGAAATAGGCCAGAGCTTATGCCGTTGGGTCTGCTACTGTGTAAGACTTCAGCAAGTTCAACTGTGCCCATGTACTCTGCGGGCTCTTTCACGCACGTGCCCATTTACTTCAACTTCAATGATGAGCTACTTATGTGCACCAAAATCGCTTTTTATGCAGGATGCGCGCAAGGAGACGCAACTGGAGGCTGCAAGCAGAGCTGCTTCGCTGCGTGTGTGTTGCATCCAGCTGCTGCAAGCCGTCGCTGAGCTGGAAACGCCGCGCTTCAACAGGTGACGCACCTTCAGTGGGTGATGTACACGGCATACTGGTGAAATGCAGCTGCAAGATGCGCTATGAGCAGCGTGTATGAATCAACTGATTCATGTCTGCCTCAATGGCTGCGCTGCGGCGCGGCCAAACAAATGCGTGCGTTGCACGAGTGATTTGGTTTGTGGCACTGCACGCCTACCCTAACGCTCGCACCCCCTGGCGTCAGACTCAACGTTTGCACCTTCTGCAATGCCCGCACGCGCCAGTGTCAATGGGCGGCAGTGGAGCGCGAAGCTTGGCGTGTGTTTGGCGATACCTCCAGCAAGTAACCCAGGCCTTCATCATATCTCAGCATGTCGTGGATTTGAGGCACGCCAACTCAGACGACACTTTCCCATTACAGAGTGAATATACAGTCAATGGGCAGTAGTAGACTTCGAAGCTCGACGCGTGTTTGGTGTTGTTTTCAACAAGCACCCACATTTTTGTCATAATAATTCACAACACAAGACTGTCGACGTGAAGGGCGCCAACTCTAGAAAGTCCAAAGTTATCCCACCTACACAGTGAATATACAGAACGTACCTGCGACGCAGAGAGCGGTCGCCTGCCCCAGTCGCTAAGCTGCTCTGACTTGTTGAGCGGTGCCCCCAGCCACGCGGCGCACGAGCCCGACAGGCTGTTGCTCTCCTTCTTGCTGGGAAACACGTCGTCGTGCACCGCGGGTGGAACGCGCATAGGACTGCCTGTGAGCGGCGCGCAGCGCGCAGCGCAGCGCAGGTCGCGGTCAGAATCATGATTAATTATTAACGCTGCGCAGTTGGCTGTATGTGTGCATGTGAGCGCAATGCGCTGCGGACACACTTGTAAGGTGTTTGCGCGCGTCGCGCCGCAGCGGCGGAGTGTGCGCAGGATCGCCTGAGTGTTGCGTAGCGCAGCGCAGTATGCAGTCACAGCCAGAATGCGTTGTTAGCGCTGTGCAGGTGGCTGTATGTGGATGCGAGCGCAATGTGCTGCGGACGTGCGTGTGGGGTGTTCACGCGCGTCGCGCCGCAGCGGCACGCGCCATGTCAGATGCACCTTCGAGCGGTGTGTCAGAATGCCGGGCCACAGCGGGGCCGCAGCTCATCTCGCAGCCAATCTCAAAGAACGCTATGAATGCCGTGAAGCCGAACCCAGCGAAGCGCAGTTTGTCGCAGCCGTGATGGATCGCTTGCGCTGTGCAGCGGCGGCGGCAGGCGGACGTGAGCGCACAATGCGCTGCGGACATGGAAGTAGTTGCGCGGTGAGCCACAGGGTTAGGGTTAGGGTTAGGGTTAGGGTTAGCCTCCTCTCACCCTGCAGCCACTGTCAAGCACGCTACACCCCTGAAGCCTTGCCGCAACTCCTCCGCAGCGCTATGCGCGCGTTGCGCTTCAGCCTCGCTGCTTGGGCCTTCACCAGACGCAGCCGCCATAGCCACAGGCTCCGCCAAACCCTATGCGCAATTAACTCCTTGTACCTCACGCCGGCTGCTGCCGTGCGTTTCTCAAAAAGCTCAGCCATGCAGCGCACCTGAGCCATCGGGCTTCGGCAGTGGTCGCTTGAACCCGCTGCGACTGCGGCTGCCGCCGCCGCTGCGGCCGCCGCTGGCAGCAGCAGCAGCAGCAGCGCCAGCAGCAGCAGCAGCGGCGCTCCAGCGGTGGCTGCCCATGCCGCGCAGGTCCAGCAGGCCACGGATGCTCCTGAAGCCCGCTACCTCCGGCCAGCCCTGTTGTTGAAAGCAGCGGCGACGGCGCGAGAGAGGGGCAGGCGAAGAAGTTGTTGAAGTCACATGCGACAATCATAATGCGCTTTCAATTGAAATTTATACGGGTATGATAGCAGAGAACAGCGGACAGTGGCTCTGGCCGCAATCTCAAAGGCAGAGCGCAGGCACAATGAGTCAGTAGCTCAGAGTCACCTGTCCCGACTGCCACTCAGGCGAGCCACTTAGTCGGGCGCGAGCAAGACGGTCGCTGCGCAGATGCGTTCCGCAACTTTATGGCAGAAGAGAGGAGGCCCTGCGTCGTACACAGGCGCCCTACACAGGCGCCCTGCGCCAGGTGCAGGTGCGCGCTGAAAGCGCAGCCGTGCTGAGGCGTGCTGCTGCTGCTGGCCGCTCGCAGCGACGGCAGACGTTGCACGCGCGCCGCTGCACAAGGGTCTCGGCGCGTCGGCGAACACATGCAGCGCAGCAGCCGATGCGCACTCGCTGACCGCCAGGCGCGCACCGGGCTAACCGCAAATGCTGTACTGCCAACTTGAATACCTGAGCGCTGCTGCTGATCCTGCGATTGAGCACTGACGTCGACCCCACGCGTGACGCGCGCGCGCGCCGTTACCACCGCAGATCTGCTCGCCGCCACCGCTGCAGCCCTCGCGCTGCTCAACCTCGCAACACCTACCCAGACCCTCTGACGGTGAGCGCTGCCACTGACCTGCTGCAGCTGCCGCAGGTCGTACGGGAACGCGAACCCCAGGCACACCACCTCCGGCGCCGCGAAAACGGCACCTACTAGTGCGTCGAAGCGGCGCGCAAGGCCCGGCGGCGGCGGCGGCGTTGCGCGCGCGGCTTCGGCGGCGGCGCGCGACGGCGGCTGCGGCAGCGCGCCGCCGCCGCCGCCGCACAGCGCCGGCAGGTCGAACAGGAAGGCGTGCGCGGGAGTGGCGAGCTGCAGGAGCTCCGGACGGCCGTCGTGATGCGGCGGCGGCGCGGCGGCGGCGCTGGCGCCGACGCGCCTGCCGTAGCGGCGCTGCGCGGCCGGCAGCGACAGCAGCAGCGGGGTCAGGGAGGCGTCACGTGCGCGCATGCGCAATGCGGAGACGACTGCCGACGGCAATGGGCCAGGCGGCTGCTGGGACGAGGGTGCAAAGCCGGGATCGCAACATGCAGCAGCAGGAGACCTGGGGGGCGGCTCTCCCGCCCCGAGCGGAGAGGAGAGGCGGCAGGGGCGGCGCCGATGGCCAGCGCGCCGCAAGCCTGGCGCAGGGACCCACTCGGAGAGTCTCCGGCAGCGGAGGGACGACGGTAACGCGTCACGATTCATGCGTGGCATCTGATTCCAATGCCACGCAGCAACTGCACGTGCCCACGCGCTCGCAGAGCTGAGCAATGCTGAGCATTGCTGCCGCACGCGGCGCACCTCGTTCTGCGCAAAGATGGGCGCGCGCCACTCCACGTCCAGCCCCACCGCGCACGGCAGAGGCGCGCCGCTGCCGCCGCCACCGCCGCCGCCATCCCCCGCACCCCCCCTATCTGCTGCCGCTGTCGCCGCCGCTGCGTCGCCGCCGCTGCTTGCTGCCACTAGAGCGGTGAGCACTGCCTCTGCATGCGCCAGCGTGGCGGCGTCGCAGACCAGGACGACGGCGTCCGCGGGCAGCGCGAGCGGCAGGTAGGGGATGGGGCGCTGCGGCTGCGCCGCCGCCGCTGCCTGGCGCTGCTGCGCGGTGAGCGCGATGCCGAGCTCGTCTGCCGGGGGTAGCAGCAGCAGCAGCAGCAGCAGCAGCAGCAGCAGCAGCAGCAGCAGCAGCAGCAGCAGCGTCAAGTAGAGTCACTTCACTTGAGCTTTGCAAAGGCGTGCAATAGATTTCTCATACCGCGTCAGTGAGACATCGTGCCAGTAGGCGTGGGGTCACAGTTGCTTTCCTTGAATCGACCATCACTGCTGACCACATCCGCTGACTTTGCAGCACTGCCAATGCCCGTGCTGGTGCAGTGCGAACTGCGCGAAGCGGCGGGGCTCCTGAACCAGGGTTAGGGCTCCTGCATGCAGCGCTCAGCCTCAAACAGGGCGTTGACCGCTGACCACAGCGCTAGTACAGAAGGAGCTAACCCTAACCCTAACCACCGCCGTGCAGCCACCAAGCTCACAAGCGCACGCCGCGCCGGCGAGGACGCTCCAACAATGGCAGCCGCAGCAGCAGCGCACGGCAGATTCACCAGCGCTCAGTCTTCTACAGGCCGCCACCCACCCCCTGCAGCAGTGCACATCTCAGACTAGGGCCGGCCGCCGCCGCGTGATGAGTGACCGCGAGGGTACACGAGTCTCGTGTACCCATGTCATACGTGCATGCGATTAGAGCCCTCCAGTTCTCCGTGATGAAGGCGTCGCACAACCGCGCGGTGGGGCAACGAGCACGCTGCATACGCCGCCGTACGTCGGGGAGCGCCGCGGCCGTCTCGCCGCCGCCGCGCGCCCGCAGGCGCCGGCGAGCGCGTGCGTGCCGGGCATCCGAAAGGCAGCGGGCGTTGACCACCGACAACCAGAATCTCTGAGAACCGAATGGCCCTTGGCAGCAGCCCACAGCGCAGGGAAGGCTCACCTGCCGCTGCAGCGAGCGCGCCATAATCGCCCGTGTCTTCAACGAGCTGCAGGACGAACGTGCGCCATTTCGCGCCGCCGCGCTTCGGCGCCGTGTCCGCGCTCGCCGCTGGAGCGGCTTCTGTGGCGTGCACGCGCGAGCAGCGACAGCCGTGGCGAATGGATCAGATCAAGCAGGCCAGAGCTACATGGTGCGCGTGAGCACGCGGCAAGAGCGAGGTGGCCAATGACAGGCGTGCACGCTGTCACGTGGCGGCGCCGCGCTAGCGAGTGGTAGACGCAGCGTCTGCAGCGCGCGCGTGGCGTCGGCCGCGACGGGCACATCGAGCAACTGATTCACGCATGTGCGTGCAGCGTGTGTGCGGTGGCGGCGGCGAATCGGGCGGCGCGCGCTGCCGTGCGGCGACGCTGCTGCCGCGTCGCCGGTAGCGGCAGCGCGCTGGTGCGGCTGCAGCAGTTCACTGCCGACTCGCGTGCGACGGCGGTGCTGGTTGAGGTGTGCATATGCATCCAGCGCGTGTCGCCAGCGGCGCTCGAAGAACTGCAGGTGCGCACCAGTGTGGCTACTATGGGAGGTTGTGCGTGCGAGCGCTGTCACTCCGTGCGCAGGTCTGCATGTAGCAAGCTGCGGTGTGTGTCATGACGCATGCAGGGAAATGCGGTCGTACAGCCGTGCAGCCGGGCGCTGCCACTGCGCAGCGCATCAGGTGGCAGAGCATTTGAGCGAGGCCGGAGCTCACAGGAAGTACTGGGTAGCACAGGAAGGCGGGTACTGTCTAAACAGTCTGCATCACGAGCGGGGGGTGCTGTTACGACGTCGTGACCCCGTGCTTCAGCAACTACGCGCTTGCAAACAGGCGCACCGCCATCATTTGCGAGTACCGGCGCGCCAGGCATCAGCAGATGACACTGCCACTACTGTAGTCGCGCAGACCGCATGGCACATGGTGTGATCCTACAGCTGACCCTCATCCTGAGTCCTACCCTCATGGAAGTGTCAACGGACTGACCAGAGGCATGCAGCGCTAGGGAGTGGCGGCACCGGTGCTGCTCTCCAGTACAGTGCGTGAAGGTGTACCGGATCCCAAATGACTGGTGGGAAACGTCAAGTTCACCATCTAATGAAGCCAGCGCCGCGCAAAGTGCACTGCGCCAATGCGTGCTCGGAGTACGACGCAATCGCAATCAACACCGCCAGTCATGCCTTGCACACAGTGCGTTGCGCACCACCAGAGTCGCCGCCATCGCCACCGCTGCCTCCGCCGCCGCTGCCGCCGCCGCCGCTGCCGTCACTGCCCGCTCTGGCGCCGACAACCATGGCGCAGGCCATCTGCCACTTGCCCTTGTCGACCAGCCGCGACAGGGACTGCCGCCGCCGCAGCACGTACGCCTGCGGGAACTCTCTGCGCAAGCGGAACTCGTGCGCAAAGTCGTCGGCGCGCTTGTACTCAGATGCCTGGCGCGCTCGCCGCGGGGAGCGGGGGACGGGGGGGCAAGCGGGGGGGGGGGGGGGGGGAGGGGGGAGATTCGCGTTGGCCACGTGTCAGTGTGATGGTCAGTGCTGTGTGTCAAATCATCGGCACGCTTGTACTCGGATGCCTGGTGCGCACGCCGAGGGGATGGGGGGATGGGGAAGCGAAGGGGGGGGGGGGGGGGGGGCAGATGCGGATTAGCCACGCATCAGTGTCATGGTCAGCGACTTACATGGTTGTTGCGGGGAAGCAGATTGAAGGTGGCCATGCGTCAGTGCGATGGCCAGTGATGTGCATCAAGGTCACAGTTGACCAGGCAGTTACAGACAGTTGACAGGTATGCACGATATGTGTGCGCAACGCTTCATGGGCGCTCGCTCCCCTACAGCCATGGCAGGACGCGCTCGGCGGACAAGCGGCAATCAGGCGCGGGGGGGCTCTTCGTGCGCGCCAACTGGGCGCCAGAAGCACGGCGCACAGCGATGCGCAGGCGCGCATGCGTCTGCAAAACATCCGCCCTCGTCATGACCACCGAGCCAAGCGACGGCGACCACCTTGGTGCACGTGTGTCAACCCCTCTCACAAACCCACTTGGTGCAGTGCAACCCCCACTTCAACTCTGTCCCGCAGTTTTAACGTGGCCTGCGCTGCGCTCACCTCGAGCGCTGCCACCACGAGTGACCGCGCCAGCTGCAGCCCGGCGGCGTCGCTTCCGCTGCGTTTGCCGCCGCCGCCGCTGCTGCTGCCGCCGCTGCGGACCAGCGTGGCCCGCACCAGTTGCTGCGCGAGCTGCCACTTGCGCGCGCGCAGCAGCGCTTCCATCACCTGGGCGCGGCAGACGCGCGGCGGCGCAGCACGTGCGAGGTCAGTGAAGCGGCGGGGCGGGCGATGAGACAGGCAGCGGGGCGGCGAATGCGACATGGGTACGGCAGCTCTGTTGGAGGGCGCAGTTGGCTGCATGATCAGGATTGAATGAGTGCATGTCCAGCGACGCTGACGCTGACGGCAGCCGTGGGGGCAGCGTCACTGGTCGCGTTGAAGTTATGCGTTGAAAATGAGGCGCCGGTGCAGGCGAGCGTGTGCTGCAGGGCAAGCAAGAGGCCATAACGGCCCAGGCGGGTGCCACAACGGCAGGTCGCGCTGCTCGCAGCGGCAGGCAGTACCGTAGCGCGGCAGCACCGGAGCCGCAGCAAGACGCACGCTGCATCGTTCCGCCGGCGCAGCGGATGCGCTGCACGTTGCGCCACGAGTGCGTGGCAGCTGCAGAGGCACGCCGCATCCGCAAGCGGCCGCGCCGACGCTTCGCTCAAGCCATACATACATACCGCCGTGCATCCCGCGCCGCAGGCCCAATCCTACTTTGCGCGTCGCTCGGGAGTCAATGCGGCTGCGTGGACGCACCTCAGCGGCAGGCACGATGTGCACAATTACCTGGTGATGCTCAGTGGTCTGCGCCACACGGCTCAGCGCGTCCGCACGCACTTTGGTGTGGCGACGCCGCCCTATCAAGCTGGTACGAGCCGAACGTGGTCCTCGCGCTGCGCCTCACGCCTGCGCACCCACGTCGCACGGGTCTGTCATCGTACCTCCGAGCAGCTGGCGGCCTGTCACGCGGAGTACTCAACTGGTGCAACGGCCACTGATGGGTGCTGCCAGGCTCTGCTGCGCCGCCACACGTGCCGCATTCACTTCAACAGCAAGACAGGCCTCGTGAGCGCCACCGCGCTGCAGCGCTACGCGGACGGACTGAATGTACCGCGCGCGTAGGAAACCCGGCTAGTGTGCGCACAACAGCTCTCTGCCTATGAGTACACCAGTACGTGCGCTCCCTAAACGCAGTACCAAAAGCTGGTCGAAAATGGGGCTATAATAACGCCTGGCGCGCGCAGCATCGCCGCTCACCGCTTCCGCCGGCAGCGCCGCAGCGCTGCCGCGCGCGCCGTACAGCGCCTCGAACGCGGCACCGCGCCGCAGGTGCAGGTGCAGCTCCAGCAGCAGCGCGTGCTCCTCCGCGTCCAGCAGCAGTTGCCACAGCGCCGCGAGCGCCTGCGCCAGCGCTCCGCCGCCGCCGCTCTCGCCGCAGTCTGTTACAACATCCGTAACCGCCAGCGGCGCGACCGACTGCGCTGCCGCTGCTGCCGCGGTGCAGCCCGCTGCGGCGGCGGGCGCTGCCGCTGCTGTGCGCGGCAGCGGCGGCGGCGGGGAGCGCGGCGGCGCGGCGGGGTGTAGGGAGAGGCCGCAGGCGACGCGCACGGCGGCTCTGCGGCCCGCGGGGGCAGCGAGCAGCGCGCCGTCGCGCAGGAACGCGGTGAGCGGCGCGAGCGGCACGGCGGCGCCTGCGCGCGCGGGCGGAGGACGCGGCGGCGCAGTGCGCGTCCGCGCCGCGTGAGATTATGGAGGTGTTTGCGCGTTGCGGCGAGAGGCGCTCGAGTGCGGCAGTGCAAAGCAGTGCAAAGCCTACTTGGGGGTGGCGCGTGATCCCCCCGTTCGGTGAATTGCCTGTATCTTGGAGCCAACTCTCCGGTGTTGAAAGGTACTCTGAAGCATCCCACAAGTCGCTGTTTCATGCTGTTGCAATTGCGATAGTAGCACTTGTTCCAGCTGCAAGCGGTGGCCTGGCGCCTCCACGTTATCGCAGGTCTTCCCTGACCGTGTCGCTGTGTTCCGAAGATGTGACAAGCGCTTTAAGGTCTGCACGGCAAGGCTGATAGCGCAGCTGCTGCTTTATTGGCGGGGCAGCGCAAGCACGCAAGGTGACGATACCATGGCAGCACTCTGCAGTATGTGCAGACGTCAAGCCCTCTGTTGACACCAGTCAGTGTGGGCTCACGCGGCCACAAGCATCCACTCCGAGCCTTTACAGCGCGTTGATGACGCCAAACAATGCACACAGAGATTGGTTAGCAACGTTTGGCAAGGGTGGCAGCCGTTGTGCACCTGTGGGCAAGTGAGAGCGGGGGAGATGCAGGACACGAAAACTGCAGAGGGTGGTGCTGCGCCAGCGGCAGCAGCTCTCAGCCGCTCGTCGCCGCCTCTCAGCGCGTGCATGCATGAGCGACTGCAGACCTGACGGGTTGGGCAAGCTGCAGGCCCCCCACCCTACCATCACCGGCTGCAGACGCGTCCGGCATCTCGCACATCGCTACAGTGAGCGCATTCATTGACAGCAGTGCAGCGATATGTAAAGGGAGTGGCACTGGGGCATGCGCACCTTGCGCTGAGGCTTGCTGCAGCGCCAGCACCAGCAGCGTCGTCATTGGCCGCACGCCCTGGTCTGCATCAGCCTGCGGGCGGAGCGCCAGCGTTCTGATGACCACCAGGCTCCTGTCCATCAGCAGCAGCAGTAACGCGGCCTGCTGCTCGCCGCCGCCGCCGGCGCTGCTGCTGAGGCAGTCTGTGAATGCGCGACCCAGCTGCTCGCCCAGCGCCGCAAACAGTGCTTTGCCCTGCAAGCGGCCGGGCACACAGCAGCGGGGCTTGGAGGAGTTGTGTGAAGAGATGGTTGCAGTTGCTTTTACAAATTCATGAGCTGAAGGGGATTGACGAGACACCTGCCCAAGGTTTCAAAGCTTTTCACTAGGTAACTGCAATATAATGTTTGTTGGCAGTAATTACAGCACATGACATACAGGATGGCTGCAGCAAATATCAAAAGCGTACAGCGGTCGCCACCGCGTAGTGTCGTCTGCAATTCATTTCGCTTGCTTTCACCTTGCAGTGATCCAACGCATTTTGCAGGCCACTGATGAACAATTGCACGCCCCGAGGATCCGTCGCCAGCAAGCTTTTCTTGACAAAGTTGACATTCACATTTACTGCAGCAGCGCGCTTAGTGCTTGTCATTCGCGGCTGTGGCAGACTGCCTCACGGACCGCTGACAGCAGCTATTGCAGGGGCTCAACCAGCAGCAGCACCTAGGTCACACACAGTGCACGATCTACTGACTGATACACTTCCTACTTCAAGTTTTACTTCAAACACTCTTGAAGTTCTTGCAAAGAAGAGAGAGGCTCGCTCGCTCTACTCAGCAGCAGGTGTGTTGACTGATCGCACCATTGAGCTACGAGTTCTAGAAATCAGGCACAGCCGCCTGTGCTAGCAGGCGGGACACAGAGCGGTGCGGCAGCTCGACATAGGCGTCACTCAGATAAACATGTCCTTGCAAGATGTCTCGAGGCGCATATTCATGAACCTGAACGTGGTGAAGCACAAGACTGGCACTCGCCACCTCACAAAACACCTCAACGGGCTTGCGGTGGCGGACTGGTACCCGGAGTCTCCTTCGAAGTGGATGAAGCGATACCTGGGAGAAGTCTGGGACTTGGACGGGCGCAAGGAGAGGAGGGCGGATCAGCTGGCGACTCTGAGAGCCAAGGGCAAGGGGCCGCCCAAGAAGGGTGCCGGAAAGCGCGCACAGAAGCGGAAGAAGTAAGCCGGCAGGACTGGCAGTCAAATACAGCATGTACAGTACTTCGCAGCGGGGCACCCGTTCAGGTTCTGCTTTGTCACACTGCCCTCGCATGCTTGTGTAGGGAGCGCGCTGAAGGTTTTTTTTAGCGTGGATTACCCCTCATTATACGGTTGGCCAAGGTTCGCTTGAACCTTACGCATAAGGTACATAGTGAGCAGCTCAGGTGCTGTGTCCATCGCCAGTTTTCTTGGCAATCTGCTGGCGAAGCATGGCAGACTGCCAACGATGATTGGCCAAGTACTGGTGATGCGTGCCTCAGCCGCAGTCTGTTGGCAATATTCTGGGCAAGCAACGCACTTGTGCGTGCGCTGCATGGATGCATTTTGCACCCACGAATGCCAGTGCACACGCTGTGAAGCGGGTAAGTGTTGTGGTTGAGAAAACCTCTGCACCGCATGCCATGCGCGACGTGCGCATACATTTGCCACTCTACGCTCAATTGATACAGCTAGCTTCCAGTTCCATCACATTCGCTAGCCATGAATACCCTGCAAAAGGGTCTGACTCCTGCTTTGTCGAACGATATTGAAGGGCGTACATGCCAGGCCCATGAAGTTACCAGTCAGGCAGGTACAGGCTCATGCGACAATGACAAACCTGCAGCCACATTGCGTGAGGCTTTAAAGTTGGCTGACATTAGGTCATGTAGTGGGTGATGGCCCTCTGATGGGTGCGCATGACATGAAGGCTGCATTCCATTTTGGAATGCTTGTTTCACGCACTGCATACCAGCCAAGCGAAGCAACAGTCAAGTACCTCGAGTCGCTGTTGTGCCACGCGAGTTTCGTGCACACCAATAGCACCTACATCAAGTCACCTTGCATCTTCAATGCTCTTGCTTGTCTGATGGATGCAATCCGAAGGCATTTCACAGAGTGAGCCGACGCTACTTAGACGTATGCCAACTTTTCAGCTGCAACTCTCTCTACAATGAAGCGTCAGCCAGTGCTGTTGTTATCTACTCGTATGTGACCTGCCTGCAAGGAGATGTCGCAACAGCATTTAGAGACATGCAACGTTCAGGCGCGCGAGTCTTCATGACTTGGAGTGTGCGGGTTTGGGTACGTACGTTCAAGAGCTCATAGACTATAGCAGTACTTACGCGCCATTCATGTCCTCACTAGCATGCATGAGGACTCTCTGCTGGTAGGATCCGCACATAGTTACCTCAGGATTAATTAGTGTTGGTAGCTACCATTGCAATGGCAAGTTGCGGCACTCAAGAATACCCAGGCAACAGTTGGGCCTTCTAATGTGCAGGGCACCTCCATTTAAGCACTCATGGTGGGCTGTGTGTTTTCTGCGTCATCGTCTCGGCCGTGCACCGTGCAGTGAGCTATTCAACGAGGTGTCGCCGCAGACAATGTCAACTGGCATTGCCAAAATACCACTTCGGCCCTAAATCGATCGTCGACGCACACAGACTCGTAGTAAGGTCTGAAGGCTGGCCGTGTAAGCTGCCGTGTCTTAATGAGGGGTGTGTGCCGCACACCAGGTATTGAGTGAAATGCACGCTTCTCAACAGTTCTGCTCTTAACTATATGTGAAGATGCTTCTCTCCCATTAGTAACTCAGCAGTCACGGCAGTGCTTCATCATTGATGCACAACGATACGTGTGCGACTGCATCGACAGGTAACTCTTCGAGCTATGATAGCGGGCTTCATCTGCAATGCAAGGACGGGAAAGAACGTGATGATCTACAAAGCTTCGAAGGCTCGGCACGCGAGAGGTGGGTTTCCACTACCGCAGACGTGACGTGGAGCTACTTGACTTTGCTGCTGCTGCGACTGTTGTTGATTCAGCTGTCGGGCCTACAACGTGCTGCACGAAGTACAGCACCCGCGTCCACACCCGAGTAACTTAGACTTCCGGTGGCGGTTACAAAAATCACACGCATTCTGATTGGGCAGGCAAACTACTGAGTTTCGAGGCCCCCACGCAACTTTTTTATTTGGTTTCAAACTCGACCTTCGCGGCGGTTGCAAGTTTTGGCCACTACCTCTCACCCGCCGACGCAGCAGCACTCTCTCCACACAGCGAGGCTAGCGAGCAACCTCCACCAGCAGCATGAGGGAAATCGTTCACGTTCAGGCGGGGCAGTGCGGTAACCAGATAGGTAAGGAGATCCTTAGCTCAAAAGCTGTTTGGCGCGGGCGAAACCAATTTTGGGTGGGGGCAGGCGGGCAAGCGGCCAGGGCAGGCGCTGTAGGCCAGCTGTGGGTGTGGCTGCATGCCTGGAGCGCTTGCAGACGACCCTCACCCACGCAGGCCGCTGCTGTGCTTGTTGTCGTTCCCTGCTGTGGTCCGGAGTAGTTCCTTCTCAGCACATTGCAAGCTGTTCGAGCTCTCGACCTCACCACCGCTGCTGCTGCCCTCGCTGCATGTGCCACCAGGTTCCAAGTTCTGGGAAGTGATCTCAGATGAGCACGGCATCGACCCCACCGGCTCTTACCACGGCGACAGCGACCTTCAGCTGGAGCGCATCAACTGCTACTTTAACGAGGCCACCGGGGGGCGCTACGTGCCCCGCGCCATCCTCATGGACCTGGAGCCTGGCACCATGGACTCCGTCCGTGCTGGCCCCTACGGCCAGCTCTTCCGCCCCGACAACTTTGTCTTCGGCCAGACCGGCGCGGGCAACAACTGGGCCAAGGGCCACTACACGGAGGGCGCTGAGCTCATCGACTCCGTTCTGGATGTCGTCCGCAAGGAGGCGGAGTCCTGCGACTGCCTCCAGGGCTTCCAGATGACCCACTCGCTGGGCGGCGGCACCGGCGCGGGCATGGGCACCCTGCTCATCTCCAAGGTCCGCGAGGAGTACCCGGACCGCGTCATGTCCACCTACTCCGTCATCCCCTCCCCCAAGGTGTCCGACACCGTGGTGGAGCCGTACAACGCGACGCTCTCCGTGCACCAGCTCGTCGAGAACGCCGACCAGTGCTTCACGCTCGACAACGAGGCGCTGTACGACATCTGCTTCCGCACGCTCAAGCTCACCACGCCCACGTACGGCGACCTCAACCACCTCGTGTCCGCCGCCATCTGCGGCACGACGTGCTCGCTGCGCTTCCCCGGCCAGCTCAACTGCGACCTGCGCAAGCTCGCCGTCAACATGGTCCCCTTCCCGCGCCTCCACTTCTTCATGATCGGCTTCGCGCCGCTCACGTCGCGCGGCTCGCAGCAGTACCGCGCGCTCACCGTGCCGGAGCTGACGCAGCAGTGCTTCGACTCCAAGAACATGATGTGCGCGTCCGACCCGCGCCACGGCCGCTACCTCACGTGCGCCGTCATGTTCCGTGGCCGCATGTCCACCAAGGTGCGTCCAGCGGTGATGGTTGCATGTCTGCTTACTGTAGATTTGACGATTGCCTTGATTTGTATGTGTTGCACTGGCAGAGTCTTGAGTACAGATGTTTGCTTGGCACGTTCATTGTTGTAGCATCATCAAATTCTACAACCTGTTGTTGCTGTCATTACGTCCGCAGTGCAAGCTGGATTTCTGCTTGCATGGTTAGAGGGCTCACAGATACTTCTGAGCTACTTGCTGTGGCCATGTTTCTGACTTGTCTCTCTGTCTCTTCGCTGTGTCGTGCGACATCTGCAGGAGGTCGACGAGCAGATGCTCAACGTTGTCAACAAGAACTCCTCGTACTTCGTGGAGTGGATCCCCAACAACGTCAAGGCCTCCATCTGCGACATCCCCCCCAAGGGCCTCAAGATGTCCACCACCTTCGTCGGAAACACCACCGCCATCCAGGTACGTGTTCTGTTCCACAGCTGTAGCTTTGTCACTGTCGCTCAGATGTGTTGCGTGGTTTCCTGGCTCTTGGGCTCAAGAATCGAATAGAATGCGGTCAGGTATACTTGACAGCATTTGGTTGTGCTGTATATTGTATGCCTGCATCTGTTGTGTTGGTGAATGCATTGACATATCACACATCACTAAACCGCTTCCCCCCCTTCCCCCCCCCTCGGTTCCCGCGTCTCACAGGAGGTCTGGAAGCGCGTGGCCGAGCAGTTCACCGCCATGTTCCGCCGCAAGGCCTTCTTGCACTGGTACACGGGCGAGGGCATGGACGAGATGGAGTTCACGGAGGCGGAGTCCAACATGAACGACCTCGTCTCAGAGTACCAGCAGTACCAGGACGCCACCGCGGAGGAGGAGGGCGAGTTCGACGAGGACGAGGAGCTCGACGAGGCCATGGGCTAAGCCCTACGTCTAGGGTTAACCCTGTGTGCCTGCGTCGTCGTCAAGAAGTTAACGAGTGGCTGTAGGTTGGCGTCGCGCGCGGGGCGTGCCGACTCGCGTGCGCGACTCTCGCTTTTCGTCTTCCGCGCTTCTCAAAGTGTTCGGCGCGCTGTTCGCTGCGGCTTGCTGGCGCACTACGCTTCAGTGGCTGCGCTGCATGCAGCGACGCGCTGCTCTTGGGGGGTTTGGGGGGGGGGGGCGAAGTAGTGTTCGGGTGGCGGGTGCCTCTGCGCTCGCGCACAAAACGTGTATTGCTGCGCGGCGAGTTTGATTGCAACTGTGAAAAGACCGGTTCTATGATAATACACGCACCCACGGATTTATGTACATTCATTCATGCTGTCAGGCTTCAGCCTTTTTTTGTATCCTTGTGCTGCTGCTTTCCGTGCTTGCCGGCTTTGCATGTGCACGTGCTGTCATGCATTTTTTTCACAGGCGCTTTGCAATCGACTCAGCAAATGTTCCGCAGTATGTGCCAATGCAGTTTTCTTGAGCAGGTGTGGTGACATGTGTATTGATTTGTCTCCTGCACAGCCTTGTAGCATGTTGTTGGCCATGTTCTACACCAGCAGTGCTGCACGCTGACTTCTGTATGTGGTGACTGGGAGCGGTGACACATGGAAACGATGACGCATGTGCACATATGCATCTCTGAGAGAGCTGCACGCTGACTTCTGCATGTGGTGACTGGGAGCGGTGACACATGGAAACGATGACGCATGTGCACATATGCATCTCTGAGATGATCGTAGCAGTCTTCATATATGGATCAAGACGTTGTGATACACTCACTCACTGTACCAGTGGGCAGTCTCACGGCCTCCGAATGAAAATGATGTCGCAGTAATGCTGTCGGCCATGGCCTGCTCTGCGCATGGCTGGGTTACTGTGTCACATGTCCGTGTGCCTCAAGGTGATTCTGTACCTAGTGGATGTATGGACACAAAGCGCAGGTTGAAGTTTGAATGTATCCATTGTTCTCCTTATTGGTGCTCGCTTTTATTGATGTCGCTGCACCTCATCATGGTTTGAGCAGCTGAATGCACACTACTGTAGCAAACGCTGCTGGCGGGGGTGAAGAGTGTCGCCAATGGGGTACCGTACATAGATATGGCAGGCCCCAGCACAGCAACACTTCACGAAAATGATCTCAAGCAGCTTTTCTGACTCTCAGAGGTAGTACAGCAGTTCCAGAGAATGACGGTCAGCTAGTTCACTGTGTGCATCTGCCATGCATGCATGCAGAGTCTTGTGCAGCTCCCTTGAACGACGGAGCAGTGACACATGTCAAGGCATACGCCTGGCTGTGTGTCATCCCTCATTGGGTACGAAAGAGTCTGCAAGCGCCAGCAGCGGTGCGCAGCCCGTTTGAGAACTTCCAGTATATGTAAACTTCAGAATCACATGTAAAATTTGTGGAGCATGCTGTGCTGACTGCCAAGTGTGGCAGCGCTCATTAGGCAGGTGCTCGAGGAAGTTTGGAGGAACATAGTCAGCCAGCATGCTGTATGTAGCAAATGCTTGCCACAGCTAAAATCAGATGCACTGGCACCGTTGCATGGATCCTCGAGGTCATGACCCCTGTCCACACCGACAGTTGAAACGCGTGACATTGCATTTACCCCCCCCCCCCCCCATCTGCTGCTGCTAGCCTGCACGCCTCTTCAGCAACAGCCACTTTGAACAGCACGCTGCAACACTGCCAAGTGACCTGCCGCTGCCACCAGCCTTGTGAATGTTTCCCCTCCCTCCGAGCGCATCCTCGTGCTCAGCGCACGCACGCGTCTGCCATGAGCCGCCGCAGCATGACTCTTTGATTCTCAGGGACGCTTGCTGTTATACTGCACCACATGAAGCTGCCCTCCCTCCGCGCCGCATTGCGCAAGCCGTTTCGATCATTTGTCTTCTGAGGAAAGCACCAACTGAAGTAGAAGCACTTTCGAATGCTTCTGTTGTACAGCGCTGTCACTGCCACCTTGTATGCCAACAATAGCATTTCGCTCAGCCATATGACAACAAATCCAGCTTCCCCGCGTCTGCTGCTGCATCCAACCAGTGTCCATCTACTAGAGATCCGCAATTATGCAGCCGCTGCAGTGCGTTCAGATGCCCCTGCTTACAACCATGCAGCTGCCGCTGACCCCTTCTCGTCAGCAAATTCAAGGTCGGCATCGCAAACTCAGTGTAGCATTGTACGTACCCCCTGTCGTGCTGCCTCCACAGCCATGTGCAGCTGTCCCAGGCAGTGATTGCTTGTGTCAGCAAGTGAAGCACCCTCTTGCCCCAACCATGTTCAGCGCCACCTCCATGCACGGGGCATGCTACTGCACAGGCGCTTGTCTCGCTTCGCAGCCAGCTTCTTGCATCCATAGCAGCGAGCCAATGTATCATTTTCTGTGGGCGATGCTCACACTGCTCCCGCCGCTTGCACAGCGCACTGAAGAAGCAATAGCTCGACCTCAGTGTGTGCTCGCAATGTTCACCCCAGTTCACTTGCAAGCAACTGCAAGATTTTCAGGCAGCTGCTGAGATCTGCAGGCAGAAAAGAGTGCCTGCCAGTTTACCAAAGCCTCAGCCTCGAGAGCTTTGTGGAAACTCAAGACTAACCTCAAGTGGCAGTTGGATGCGCTGAACGTTCACAAGCGAGTAGTGGTGTGTCTCGCCACACTACAACTAGGTAACTATCGTAACTGATTGTGACGACACGCATGTGCCTTCATACAAAGCTGTGACAGCTCACTGCAGCGAATTACCAGGCAGCGTGGGTTCTCGCTCTTTGGGCGCACCGCCTGCACCAACGGTTGCAGCAGCTGCAGCCTACGGCAACATCCCTTGTATGAGCCCATGGACATTGCTATGCATTTTGAACGACACGACCAGACCCTGCAAGAGGATTCCCCCCCACTGGTGAGTCGCAACGACAGGCGCCACGATGAGTCGCGACCTGCAAATCACGAGTGGCAGCACCTGCAGCAGCACCACGACGGCCCGCCAGGTCTGGCCACGCCTTTCCGCAGAGAGTTCACGAGGGCCTCCGCCGCCAGCACTCCAGGCCTGCTGTCCCCAGACGCCTCCCCCTTAGGCCTCAGCAACCACCTGCCCATCCCCCCAAGTTCCCTCTTCAAGAAGGGGCCCGGCAGTGGCGGTCTCGCGCCAACAGCCGCCTCTGGCAGCACGCAGCTCCTGCTGGCACGCGGCGGCTACGCAGCGGCGGCTGCGGTGGAGCCGAGCCTGCACCTCCACGTGTCGTCGGCGCCGGCGACGCCGGACGATGCGCTGCAGATCTTGCACAGGGAGCTGGAAACGCGCAGGGGCGAGAGGGGCGGCGGCGTGCGGCGCAGCGGCGGCGGCGGCGGCGGCGGCGGCGGCGGCGGTGCTGGAGGCGCGCAGCTGAGCGAGACGCCTCTGGCGGAGCAGCAGCGCTCGGAGCCGCTGACGGCGCGCTCGGTCCTGCGCGAGCTCAACCGCTCGCTGCGCGCGGTGCGTGACCCCGTGTGCTGCTGTGGTGACGTCAGCTTGCGCGTTGCACGTGTGTGCGTGGGTGTGTGCGGGCTGCTGCTATTTGTTTATACTGTTGTCGCGCCCGTAGACTGCCCGATGGACAGTATCATGCGCTGCACTCCCAGGGAGATGAGTTCTGTGGAGAGATGTTTGCGTGTTGGTGTTGTTGCTGGCTCAGCATCAAATGCGCCACAGCGGTCCATGACACCGGTACTGTGCCAGACACGTCCCCAGCAACTGTTGCACTGAGTTGGACTCTTTGTGGGCCTCAACTGCTATCACTGCATATGGCATGCTGGAAAGCGTGTTTCAAACGTGCTTCTAGAGTGAGCTGTAACTGTATGCACGGCGAACCGTCGTATCGCATGCTCACAGAGGTTGTCTTGTCAGCTTCTGTTGCATTCCTGCGCAGATGCCACGTTCGTCCCATTCCAACTGCTTCATCTGCTATGCTCATGGCCAGCGCATGCTGTGCGGATCCGCGCACCATCTCGGCTCTGCACTAGTGCACCACGTGCGACAACTGTGCATTCACTGCAGAACGACTCAGCTCTGGAGAGC
This sequence comes from Tribonema minus, assembly GCA_017506865.1. Classification (NCBI taxonomy): domain Eukaryota; class Xanthophyceae; order Tribonematales; family Tribonemataceae; genus Tribonema; species Tribonema minus. Next base: position 126,401 of record JAFCMP010000142.1, read on the forward strand.
GCATTCGCTGCCGTAGAGTCAGGAGGCAGCAGTTGCCACGGGTGACGCGTGGCCCTTGGTCACATGCACTCACATGTGTACACATCGCCAGCCGCCGCCGCGCCGCTGCCGGCACGTCGCGCCGCCTCGCACTTTCAACCCGCCACTGTCCTCATGCGCCCATAGCTGACAGCGGTTGCAGCAACTCTGCGCTGCCGGAGAGACCTCTCCGCGCGCTCACTGCCTGTTGGTCATCGTGACAGCGATCGCCTCTGGCGGCAACCGCTGTGCTGCACGCGTCTCTGCAATCGACGCACGCGCGGTCGCACGCAGCCAGCAGCCGCTGCGCGGTGCGCATGCGAGCGGCGCCGCCAGCACCGCCAGCGCTCACCCCTTGCCTGTCGGACAGCAACATTGAAGACCAACCTGAACTTGCCACTTTCGGCTCCCCAAACATTTGTTCCGTCAAGCCAAACATCGCATTTCCTTTGACAGTTGGCTCGTGCTGGCGGCATCAAAGCACCGCATAGTTGTTGCTGACGTCGCATCCCGCTCGTGGCTGCGCGCCGAGCGCTGCAGGCGGGCACGAGGAGTCGCCTGCCGCTGCGCGGGCGCACGCCGGCGCCGCCGCCATCGCGCCGCGCAAACTCGCCGCCGGCGTCGTGGCTGCACCGCCGCCGCGACTCAGCGTCACCACCGCCGCCGCCGCAGCAGAGCGCTGCTGCTGTTGCGACGTTGCAATGCACTGCTGCTGCTGCGCGAGCCAGAGGCACCAGCGGCGTGCGCCTGCGCAGCGGCGGCGGCGGCGGCACTGCTGCCGTGCGCGGCGGCGCTGAGCATCATCGACACGCTCACTCGCAGGTGCGTACATGGCAGTGTGCTAGAGGCAGTACTGTTTTCTGGTGTACATCACAGTGCACATCACTCATGGTGTCATCAAGTGTGGACAAGGGTTTGAATGACTGTTTTGCCTTGGTGTTGCACTGGTGCATTGCGTGCAACACGTGCCGCGAGCACCAGCAGGGTGCAGCGGTGCACAAATAGCCGCTGCGCAGCTGCGTACTGTGACAGCGCACGGCCAGGAGTGAGTTGAGCCACAATGGGGTCATTGTTGCACTCAGCCCATCAACATGATACTGACACCATGTCCAAGATTTTGTAGCCCGTAGAGTGCACCATGCGCGCCTCACAAGTTGATGGCGTGCGCTCCATCCCTGCGTACATTGCAGCAAGACGCACCGGAACCAACTCATGGGAATTCCACGTGCAGGATTTTGCCAGTGTTGCGCCATTAAATCCGCGCCAAGAACAACAGCGTGACCCGCCACTTGCAAGCATGCATCAGTAACACTGCCTTGCGCTGCCGCATGCGATGTCACCGGCCACCTTAACTGACACCACAAAACGAGCAGCTGACGCGCGCGCTGCCGCTTGCTGTCACTTGCTGGTCTCTCATTCATCAGCGAAGCACTGCTGCAGCAGCAGCGCCAAGCGAGCGGCGCGCATACGGCGACGTCGTCAGCCCGCGCGTGCTGGCGGCGGCGGCGTGCGCGTACGAGGCGTTCAAGACCGCGGCAGTGCTCACCGCGCTGGTGCTCATGGCGTGCCTGCTGTGGGCGGGCAGGGCGCAGCCGCTGCTGTGGTGACGCTCAGCATGGCAGCGCTCCGCAGCGCCCCTTAAGGTGGCGCACGTGGCGCGCGCGGGCGAGACGCGCAGAGCGCCGCGCATGGCGATGCGCTGCGCGCTGCTGCTGTGGCAGCGCTCAACTGGCAAACGGCGCAACAGACGTCACCAACACGACTGAGTAATGACTGACGGCACGCAGCGGCGCTGTGCGGTGGGCCCACCGTGATTGTGGCGCTGCGCTGCGGAGCGCTCTCGGGGCCCGCTGCTTTGCAGTGCACTTGCGGCGGTGCTCAATGCCGCGAGCGCTGCCGCAGCGCTGCTCAATCAACGAGGTGTGCGCTGCGCAGCATGCGTCGAGCGGCGCGCCGCCAGCCGCTGGCGCGCAGGAGACGGCGGTGCTGGCGCGAGTGCGTGCGGTGCCTGCAAGCGACCTTGAGCCTGCACCAACATGTACTTCAAAGTGCTGTGCCATGGTGCATGAAGGCACCGCAACAGTGCGCCAGCCTTTTGGGTGCCACCACCAACGCGTCATCCCCCCTCCCCCCGACTGCTCCTTGGTGGCTGCTGCAACACTGACACCAGATTAGCACGGCCGGTGCTGCGGTGCGCACTGCCTCACTGGTGCCGACTGCAACACCCGCCGCTACGCTCACCCGTGGCGACATGGCCGTAAGCGAAAATGTCAGCGGCGATGCGGTGCGCGTCGGCTGCGGGGGGGGGACCTGCCCGCGGTCGGTGCTCGCCAAGGCGCAGCGCGATGGCACAGGGGCGTCACGCCGTGACGCAATTGGCAGCGCAGCGTCCGCAGGGCGCCGCCATCTACGCCTGTCGCTCTGCTCTGCAGCTTGCTTGCGACCCGACCTGGGCACGACTGTAACGATGGTGGCGGCGCACACTGCCGCCGCCGCCTGTAAGCGCTGTGTAACGCGTACGCGTGTCGGGCACGCGGCTGCGCTCAAGCGAAGGAGTTGCGCAGCTACTCGTTTCCGGCGCACAACTGCAAGTGTGTGCAGAGCCCCACTTGCTCACTGCCTCGCTGTCGCTGTATTAGAGGCGAGCCGCCTGTTGACTGCCAGTCACAGTGTACATGCGATGGAGTCAATGCACAAGCCTCGTTTGTCGCGATACACGTGACTCTGCTGCGATGTTATCGCTTGTTCACCGCCAACGCAGACCTCCGCGGGCCAGTGAATGGTGAGCACCCGTGGAAGTGTGGAAGTGCTGCCTCATAAGGCATGCGAGGCGCTTCTGACATAAAAGTAGTTGCTTGCGTACCTGTCGATGTGGGCTGCAAACAATGCACACGTAAGGTGGTGTCCACTGCAGTCACCATATCAGCATCATGACAAGTGCACGACTCTGAAGCGTGCATGTGTTGTGCATGATACAATAATGCATTTATGCACATGAAATGCCAATGATCGTGCTTTGCTGTTGTTCTTGTAGGTGAGTTAGACCCCCCCATCCAGCTGCAGACGCAGGGTGATGCGCCATTATCGAGTTGAAGAGTGTTGATGTGCACCAACACATGTAGCATTGGGATGGAGACCACGAGCATTGTGCTCATATGCAGAACATGCAACAGTGGTGATTGGTGCGTGAAGCCCAGATATTGGCATTTGCCGAGTAAGTGCAACAAAGCTGCAGGTGGAATAGCGGAGTGCAAACTGCCACTTCTTGGATACTGATGGTTGTCCTATGCTGATGCTCTGGTGCCCTGGAAGCCTTAATCGCCGTGCCAACTGAAGAGCGAAGGCGACAAAACATCTGCAGCTGCTAGCAAGGCCTTTCAAGACACATTGGCCCCTCAGACCATCAGCGCACGCCGCTGTGTGCCTTGAACGCGCCAACCGCGACCGCAGCGCTGCCATCACGCCGCTGCGCCGACGCCAACGGCGCCAACGATCGCCTTGTGCGCCGCCAGCAGCTTCTTGGTCTGGAACCGGTTCATGCCGACCTCCGCCGCCGCTGCCGCCATGTCGTCTGCGTCCATGACGGCCAGCGCCTCGCGCGAGCCGACGCCGAGCGCGCGCAGCCGCTTGGCAAACTGCGCTGTCTCCGCCGCCGAAAACGCACCGCGGCGCAGCCAGTCGGACAGCCACCGCTGCTCATCAGGACCGTTCTCGAGCCTCAGCTGAGAGTTGCTGCTGTCACCGCCGGGCTGCGGCGGCGCCGATGACTGCAGCGGCGGCGGCATGCGCTGGTGCGCTGGCGGCGGGGGTGCGGCAGCAGCGGCGGCGGCGGCTGCAGCGGCGGCAGTGCCGGGCTGAGACGCCGCCGCCTTGGGGTTCTGCTCCATGTTGCGCATCCACTCGTGCAGGGCTGCAACTTCGCGGTCGTGACGCGCGTCCGCGGCGTCTAGGCGTGCGACCAGCGCCTTGGTCTCGCGCGCGTGGCGGCGCGCGCGCGACGACGAATGCCTCCAGTATGCCGCCGATGTGCGCCGTGACCAGCCGCTTGAAGTAGGCGGGGTCCACGCTGTCAAACGACGGCGCATTGTACTGCTGGCACGAAAGGATGCGTGCCATTGGGTCGCCTGCTGGCGGCGAACCTTCAGTGTTGTTGCAGCAGTGCACGAGCATCTCTGCTGCGGTGCCGCTCTGGTGCTCGCTGCCCCTGGCCCCATCGCACCTGCACCATCATGCGGCAGGTTCGCGAGCAGTGCCTTGAGGCGCCTAGCAAAGTGTTGTCAGACCGTCTCCGTGCATGCCCACAGCTTGCATCAGCGCATGGTGGCGCTGACGTGAGCGCTGGTGCAATCAGTCTTCGCCCTCATCAGATCTTGCATTACTGCTGCATCTATGGCAAGCGCATACATGGTGAAGGCGAAAGAACAGGATTGTGCGTCTGGGAGTGTGTGGCGCTTTGGGCGTTAAACCTACTGCGTTGTGCCTAGAACGCACCTAGCATCGTAGAGGTCGCCAGCACAGGGCAGGGTCAGCAGCCAACGAACCATGTCCGCATCTGGGGGCACCAGCACGAAGGCCCTGTTACGCAACCTTGCCGTGGAGTGCGTCCTCGCGTTGTAATCCATGTTATCGTCATCCGAGTAATACGTGATATACCTGTGAAATGCGCCACTTGTGCGGCCGTCGCTGTTGTTGATCACCACCCCGCATGCAACATGCAGCAGAGTGAGTTTGCCTGGTCCGCTGGTCAGTGCATCAGCTCCTTTGCTGACGAGATGCTTCGCCAAGCTCAAATTGCGGCACCTGACGGCTACCATCAGTGGCGTCTCCTGGTCGGTTTGGCCTCCAGGGCATGTCCATTTCGCAACAGCGCATTAACCACCTCACGCTCTGTGAGCTTGATGTCCTTCTCGTCACCGCGCGAGCGCTGGTGATATCGTGAGTCTGTTCTCAGTCGTCCCTGGGCCACCTCGTGCAGCGTCGTCATGACACAGCGCGCCTTTGATACTAGGTGTGCAATGAAGTGTCTGCTTTTTGGAAGATAGGAGCAAACAGCACTGACTGACCTGACCTGCATCCATCAAAAAATCAACCAACTTCTGTCAAGACAACGTTGGTCAAACTGTGCTGCCCGAGGCCGAGCATGATAAATTCTAAACTCTCTAAAATGCGCCATCCACAACATGTGGCTGTCTTTGCATGTCGACGGGTGCGTGCTCAGGGGTGGTCGACACATTGACCTGCATCATGATCAACACCATTAATTTACAGCTTTCAATCCTGCTTGTGAGACTTGCATCGAGCCCGAGCGGGACGAGACCTTGCAGACTGCAGTGCGGTTACTGCACCATCCGCGTGACAAGTGGCGGTCTTGCATGTCGTTCCACAATTGCGGGAGAGGACCCACTGCGAGTGGGTCGAGTCCTGGGTACGTGCACGGTCGTGAACGCGAGAGATGGACGATCTTCACACACCTAATGTGATTTACGCTTGAGTGCTGCATGCACCTTCATTCGCTCACGTAATTGATTCACCGTAACAACTCGTGATTTGCAGAGTCTGCCCGCTGATGCAGCCCCTTCCCCCCCCCCCTCCGGGACGGGGGGGGGGGGGCGTTTACGCAGCTCGCCTTCTTGCCTGAATATATATATTATCCACCAATGAGCTGTCAAGAATCAGGTTTGCCGTGCCAGACCCGCCTAGAAGGGGGGGGGGGGGCGTCTCACTTCGCGCACAGCCACGGCCTGTACAACAGCAGCACCTCCAGTTGCGCCAGCTGCCGGCTCAAGTGACTCGTGGCGCAACTGGCGATACTCGCAAGTTTACTCACGAGTATGACTCATTACTGCTCTTATCCACAAACACAGATTGCAATGAATGCGTGATTGACCGCTCAAAAGGTTAGCCGCACTGAAGTCAGATGTGCTGTGCCAGGGCCTGCCTAGTAGGTTTGCCCCCCCCTTCCCCCCCCTCCGGGACGGGGCGGGGGGGGGGGGGGCGTCTCGCATCGCATGCAGACATGGTCTCACTGACTGCGCCTGACAACCAGTTCTGCACTTAAATGTCTCAGAGGAGACTCCTGATGGCCACGGTTCAGCAGGGAACTTGATTACTCGAATTCGTCTACTGGTGAAATTACTTCGGAATTCATCAATTCACCGATGTGTTGTATGCTAAATATGGTAAAGCAGCCATATCATTCGTCTATGAACATGGACGGAAAATGCGTAGTGAACAGCACCTGCCGATTACATCCCGCCCCTGCGCTGTACTTCAAAAACCTGCCCGTCCAGCCAATGTGTTCGTCGCTAAAGTAGCTTGAAAGTACAAAAAGCATTCTGTCGTCCACAAGCATATACGCAAAAGAGCTGCGTGAACATTGACCAACCAGCGAACGCCCGCCGAAGTTGGCCAACATGCCCCTGATCCTCGGGGGGGGGGGCCGTATCGCTAGGGCAGTTCGCACACAGACTGCGCCTGACACACACTGAGATGAGACGCCTGACGTTGCAGCAGTGAACTTCACTGCTTGCTGCATGGACTGCCAGAAAATAGAGGTCGCGCGTGCAGCAATGCGACGCAATCCCCTGTTCTTGCGAAATAGGGCGTTTTTTTTCGGCAGTCACAAATTTTCTTGGAGACACATGGGCAGCGCCATAGTCTCACCAAGATGGTGGCAGCGGCGCTGCGCCAGCCTTACACGGCAACAGCCTTACGCATTTCAGTTATCAGCGCCGCCGCAGCTTGTAAGCTTGCCGACCTGCAGCGTAATGTAGTTCGCACTCTGTTCTCACAGGCCATGTACTTTTCTTGTGCACCTCGTTTGGACACCGCCGCGACCACAGCGAGGCGCTTGATGCCAATCGTTTCGAAACGCGATGACTGCAGATCGACTTGATGGCAGCTGTCAGCTAGCTCGCGCGTGCAGCAGGACAAAAGCGACAAATTGAGCATATTGCTCAAATTCGTCCATGTGAAATTTTCTTGGAGACACATGGACAGCGCCGTGGCCACGATGAAGTGGCAGCTGCAGCTGAGCGACAGCCTTCACTCGCAGCATTGAAGCGCGAATGAGTAGCCAGCGGCGCACCACCTGTCACGAAGGCCGAAGACTTTGTGCTGCGAGCATACACTTTTTTCTCACAGGCGAAGTTGGGTTCTTGTACACCTCTTGGACAGCGCTGCAGCTACAGCAGTGCGCGCGACGCCGGTCCGGTCATAAGGTTTGTGAGGCAGGCCGACATGACAACAATTGTCAGATCACCCGCGTGTGCTGTAGGTAAAAAGTCAAAAGGTGAGGCCATTTGATCTTAGGGAGACCTGAGTACTAACGTACCCAGGAACAACTCTCAGGGCCCCGTTGCAGTCGGTCACATCCTACAGTTGCGGACGAAACGCCTTCCGACCTTTTTGTTTTTCATGTAAAACGAAGACTTGCTCCGGGTGACGAGGGTAGCGGCACCATACAATGGCCACAATGATGTTGGCTCAACAGCAGCATGACATTGGCCTGGCAGGCATCCGTCAACTGCGCATAGCACGGGGTGCAGCAGCGCAGGAGAACTCAGTGGACAACAGCAGACCCAGCACAGCATCGGCCGCAGGCGTGGAATGCAGGCCATTCCACCGGCAGCGCAGGAGAGTGGAGGATACCCACAAATACCTGACCAGCAAGGTAGATCCAGTTATGAGCGATGCTATCACCTACCTGCTTTTCGCACGCCCCCAGGATGTCCGCAGGGCCATGCTGGACTACTTCGTAGCCAGACGAGCCGCCAGGGACAACAACAACAGGAGGCTCTCCTTCAGAGAGCTGGGCCTAGCCCCGAGAGCCGCGCAGAAGCACGATCGCCTGTACATGGCGAGGGAGATCGGGCCCGTAGTGGCGCACCTCATCAACGCCGTGCTGCGGAGAGCCCCAGATGACGTGGAGGCCTTCCTGATAGGCCAGCTGCAGGACATGCTGCGCCTGCCGCGCGACGGCGCCAGCGTGCCAGCGCCGCCCGCCACCTCCCGCCCCAGCACCGCGCGCTCCCGCCTCGCCCTCGCTCAGGAGCTGGACACCGCCGCGGAGCCGCTCCTCGCCCGCAGCGCCAGCGGCAAGAAGGTGACGCCAACGGCCGCCGCCGCTGCCGCAATGCAGCAGCAGCAGCAGGCGGCAGCGATGCCGCCGCCGACCCTCGCGCCGAAGCCGCCGGAGACAGCGCCGTCGCTCGGCGGGAAGCGCTCGTCGTCCTACGGCGTGCGCGAGTCCAAGACGGAGCACTGGGACCTCTCCGTCAGCGCCGCGGCGCCGGTGCTGCCGCCGACGCCGCTGACGGACGCGCAGCTCACGGCGTGCAGCGGCGGCAGTGGCACGGCGGCGGCGGCAGCAGCGCCGCCGAAGCTCGCGTGCCTGCTGCTGCTGGGCCTCGACGGCTCGGGGAAGACGACGTTGCTGCGCACGCTGCAGGGGGACCCGGCACCGCGGACGCAGCCGACGGTGGGGTTCGCGCCCGCGACGCTCGCGCTGACGCCGGCGCTGCGCGTCAAGCTGTACGACCTCGGCGGCGGCGCGCGTATACGCGGCATCTGGCAAAACTACTTTCAGGTGAGGCGCGCGCGCGTGCGCGGGCGGCGCAAGCGAGCAGCGTGCCGTCGACGGCGCGCGTTTGCTCGGTGCCGCGCCGCTGGCGGTGGTCGGTCCAGCTGACCTGCTGACTTTCAGAGCAACAGTGTATGTAGCACGTCACTCCCAACATGAACTGGATGTTGTGACGCCATTCCCACTATCAGCACTGCTCACCAACCCACCAACCCCTCACCCCCCTTCGAGTGCAGGACTGTCACGCCGTGGTCTGGATGCTTGACGCCAGCGCGGAGGGCGCGGAGCGCTGGCACGAAGCGCGCGCGTTGTTCCTGGAGACCATGGCGCACCCGTACCTCGTGCAGAAGCCGGTGTTGGTGCTGTGCAACAAGGCGGATGCCGGCGCGCGCTGCGACGCAAACGCAGCTGTCACTGATGCGATCAAGGTGAGCTGCCGCTGCACGGCGCATATGGATATCATGGATTCTGTAGGACGGCGGCCGGTGGGTTGGCCGGAATAGATAAGCTTGCGGGGGTCGGTCCACTGGTGATCATTGCTCAGAGCATTGGTGTGCACGGGCAGGCGGTACGTGCACACTGACTGTCGCATAGCTATGTACTTTGACTTGCTTCTATTTCGCTTCGCAAGAGGCGCGGAAAACCCTCTTTTGGGATGTGCACTCAATGGAACACTCCTTCTCCGAAGAGAGACTCAAACGTGAACAGGCGCCCACCCCTTCACACTACCACCAAACCCCCTCAACCAAACCCTATTGAGGGTTGCCCAGCTGTGAGGCACACTTGTCCCGTCTTGAAAAAGATTTGTGCAGGCCTGGGTTGCCTTTGACTTTTGTTGAGAGCGCAACCATGTAGTGCACTTTTTACGCGCGGTGCTGCATCTGTGGCAGAGTAGTGACCCACATTCTTGTCATTTGATATAGCAGAAGATGATGGCTTTTCTGAGTGCTGGTTCAAAGTGGGTGACGCGTGCATGCGCAGTTGTCAGGGCACTTTTAGGAAGGCTAGCACCATCATGATGACAACTTCAGGAGCTTGTGCAGTCACGACGAACAAAGTGCCTAGAGCTTGTGGTGCGGGGAAGTGACTGGGGTAACCACGCCTAAAACTGCATCCTGCGTACTTTAATGACTTTCGCTTGACGGCAGAAATCCTTGCCCTAAGCTCTGCCTCTGCCTCACGTCACTAATGCTCGTACAACCCATCTGCAGGTAGCATCGGAGCTGAAGCTGGCGGACGTCACCAGCGCGCGCGTCGCACGCTGCAGCGCGCACAGCGCAAAGGCCGCCGCCGCCGCCGCCGCTGCCACCACCACCACCACCACCACCACCACCACCAGCAGTGCTCAACCAGAGGCCAGCACCGCCGACGGCGAGCACGTCGCCATGGACAAGCCGCTGGAGGCGGCGCTGGAGTGGCTGCTGGAGCACGTGCGCGCGAACCACGGCGCGCTGCAGCGGCGCGTCGCGGCGGACGTCGCAGACATGGACGCGCAGTTTGAGGCGCAGAAGGTGCGCAAGCAATTGTGGCATGGCGGCGCTGGTGCAGAGCCGCGTCTGTGAGCGCTGTCGCTGAGCGCTGCAGCACGGCATGTAGGCGATGGGATGGGTAGGTATGAGCTGGCAGTTCGAGGCGCAGAAGGTGCGCGAGCGGTGGTGTCAGCAGCGGCGCGCGCGTGTGCTGCAGAGCCGCGGCCGTGAACAGAAGCGCGGTATACACGTCATGAGGTGTATGTCATAAAGGTTATGCGCAGTCACTGTGCGCTGCAGCGGCGCGTCGCGGCGGACGTCGCGGACATGGACGCGCACTTCGAGGCGCAGAAGGTGCGCGAGCAGTGGTGTCAGCTGTGTGCTGCAGAGCCGCGTATGTGGACGCAGTTGCTGAGCTCTTGCAGCAGGGTATGTGGGTAAATGGGGTAGGTAGGTATGAGCTGGCAATTCGAGGGCAGAAGGTGCGCGAGCGGTGGCATCAGCAGCAGCGCGTGCGTGCTGCGGAGCCGCGGTTGTGAACAGAAGCGCGGTATACACGTCTTGAGGTGTATGTCATAAACGCTATGCGCAGTCACTGTGCGCTGCAGCGGCGTGTTACGGCGGACGTGGCGGACATGAACATGCAGTTGGTGTCAGGTTGCGGCGCGCGCGCGTGCTGTCGAGCCGCGTCTGTGAGCGCGGTCACTGAGCGCTGCAACACGGTATGTAGGCAAATGGGGTGGGTGTGAGCTGGCAGCGTGAGGCGCGGACGGAGACAGATGTGAGCGTGCTGCTTTGCGCGCGCCTCTGGCGGGCGCGGTGCGTGCACGGTGCGAGAGCAAGGATTTGTAGGCACACAGATGAGGCGAACGCGACTACACAACGCTTGCGCGGCGTTCACAGTGCTTGGGAACGCGATGCAAGTCTTGGAGCAACGCAGGCAGCGCTGCATGCCAGTGTGCTGTGGCACTGCGAAGTACATGCTGCATCCGTGCATGTTGCAACAAACGCTTGCTGCGGCACTTGTCTACACAGCAGGGCCAGAATGGGGGTTCATGCCATGATCAGCCCGCCACGCACCGCTCATGCAGCATGTCACCCAGCGCTTCTGGCCTGCTCTATGCCCCCATTCACGCCAAGTCTACAAATGTACTGCATCAGGACGCTCGCGCGCTGACCGTCACCCCCGCGCCCCCCCCCCCCTCCCCCCCCCTCCCCCCCCCGCAGGAAGCCAAGAAGCTGAGCGTGCTGCGCACGGTCCTGCGCAAGGCCTTCCCCGCCGATGGCACGGCTCCGCAGGACACCTTCCCGCAGGCGGAGGGCCTCGACTTCCTGGCGTCGGAGGTGGGGCAGCAGGGCGGCGCGGCGGCGCTCCCCGCGCCAGCGCGCCGCGTCGCGGCGCTGCTCGGCTACCAGAAGCTCGCGCTGCAGATGGCGGGCAACATGCGCGCGCCCGTGAGCAAGAAGAAGCGCGCGATGGAGTGGAGCGAGGTGCTGGCGCTCGTGCTGCGGCTGCGCGCAGAGGTGGGGCTCGGCGAGGGGGAAGGCGTAGTGTCGGATGCTCAGCAGCAGTGGCAGCAGCAGCGGCAGCAGCAGCAGCAGCAGCAGCAGCAGCAGCAGCAGCAGCCGCAGCAGCACGCGCAGCAGTAGCATCAGCTTTCGCGATTCCGATTGGCCAGCACCGTGACGCCTTCGACGGAAGTCAAGGGAGGCATGCGCTCAGCGCAGTGCATTGTGCCGGTTGGTCCACCGGCTGTATATGTCATCCCCCGTCACAAGATTTTGTGGCAGGTGGCAGGCAGCGTGACACCTGTGAATAATGTATTTCTGTTTGTGAGCATGCTCTTTCTTCTTTTCAGAGACAACTGCTTGGTGTGTGTGCAATGCCACATCAAGTATTGACCGTGATGATCATGATTTATCTTATAAGCACACTACGTGATAAACAAGGCCCTTCTCGAAACGAGACATTCGAGAACCGCCTTATTAACAGGTGTGACATGATGCACAGTCGACACGACACGGAGAGTGCCGCACGCGCCTGGAAGCAGGATGTCTTGGTTTGGATTTGGTGGCAAGAAGGAGCCAGCTGGACGCTCCTCGAGCGGCGGCGGCGACGGATTTGGAGATGACAGCTCATTTGCTCCAGCAGATTTCGGCCCAGATCTAGGCTCAGGATCTGTGGGGGGTAGCCGTGGAGGTGGCGGCGGCACCATGCTGTCCCAGGCTGCCATAGGAGGTCTGCAAGAGCAGCTGGAGGCCGAGCAGCAAAAGATTCAAATACAGCAGGTGCGACAGGGCATGAGCTTGTGTGTTTGACGTGTTCTAAAGCAAGCCCCACCTCTCAAGTTCATGCGCCTGACATGAGCCGATCGATTTTGTAAAGCCGCCAGCAGCGGCTGACTTGCTGCCAGCCTTTACCACGTGACCTATTTTATGAGCATCCGTTGCTCGAGGGCGGTGACTTTAAAAACTTGTCGTACAACCCGTAAGGCAATACTCCTTCTCTGTGGCTGCACATCATCCAACACCAGGGTCTTTACCAACAAAATCCAGATTGTGCTTTTAAGTACTTTCATCATCATGTGGCACGTCGCATACTACGGGCTTTCAATGCCGATATCCAAGTGTGTTGTGCCTGCTGCATAGTGACAGCTGTCTGCACAGACGCTGCTGCAGCATGGCTGAAAGCAAGGCTCCCATGGTCATGTCTGCAAGAGATTGTCTCTGAATTGCGGCTTTGCTCAAACTGTTGCGGTCGCTTCGGCTGCAGGTCATCGCGCGGTTGACGGAGCTTGCTTTTGAGTCATGCGTGGAAAAGCCCAGCACAAGCCTGAGCAGTAGTGAGGTACGTCAAACGCTACAGCAGTGGGGTTGGCCTCTGTCTGGAGCTGCGGGGGGGGCACGGGACCTGCTGATGTTTGCTGTTCAATTTCGTGGCGCACCCTCTCATACGGTACCTCGCAGTTCATGCGGTCCACGATGTCTTGACCGAAGGCCGGGAGGGCTGCAGTGAACTGTACATATCAGCATATGGGGCACCCGCCGCATCGCTTGTGTTCGTCCGTCAAAGTATCGGCAAAGTACGGCGGCGCCTACAAGGTTGTATGCGCGCATCCTGTGTGCAGTGCCACATCGACCTCATCATGCTGTTAGCTGAGCTTGCGCTTTGAATTGAGGCGACTGGTGACGCCTGCCCCTGCCCGCTTGCTTCATGCAGGAGCGGTGCATACGCGGCGCCGTCTTCAAGTACCTTGACACAGGCGAATTCGTGGTCGGCCGCTTTGCAAAGTCACGGGGACCAGGCCACTAATAACGGCTTAAGATTTGAAGTAGGGGGGGGGGGGGGGGGCAAAGTATGTTGGGGGGGGTGGGGGGTCGCAGTGCAGCAACTGCACCGCGACATGTGCAGCAGCATGCACAATGTGTATTGGGCGCATGCAGAGGTCAGACGCTGCCGCCGCGCGTTTTTGCCGGCGATCGACACACCAATGCACACCGCACATTTGAGTTTTTGCTTCGTTTTGTGCGCATCTGTCCTTAATTGCAAGTGCGATGAGGGTGTTGCTGTGTGAAATTGCAATTGAGGCGCGTTTGCTCAGATCAGCCCAGGACTTGCTGCGGCGGCTGATGCCAACATCCATGACAAAGCACCACATTGGCTTAGCGCCATGGAATTTCATTGCTGACACATGTGATGCACACTTTGCCTGACTGTCCTACCGACATGAGCAGTTCTCTACATGCCATCAACATCACGTTGCCGTTGTTGTTGACTATGAACAAAGGGAAGTGCAACAACTCGCTCTTTGCATGTTTGCATGATGGTGGATCTGATAGCCTGGGTCTCTGTGGTTGATGGTCATGCGTACGTTCACAAATTAATGACCTTCAAGTTGTTGTCGTGGGCACACATTTTCATTGTACACTGAGGTTCTGACTGTCACATGTGAATTGCAGCATCATGAAGACATAACATGTCTCGTCGGAGGCTTCGCGATGTACACGTGTATACAACTCAGGCAACTTCCAAGCATCAACTTCACCTCCAACTTCCACCAAGGTTGGTAGGCCAAAGAAGCAGCGATCCTGCTGTAGCGGTAGGCCGTGCAAGGCTTGGATTCAAGCTGCAGAGTGCATCGGTGGGCAACTCTGGCAGTCACAAGTCTGTGCCCAGGAAGTCATAAGGCTGGAGCTGACTGAGCTGTAAAGTGCAGCACGATGCTGGCTGCACGAATTAGTCGCAGGCTGCGGCCAGCTACCTGGGCATCGTCTGGACCGCAGCGAGCCTTGAGATTCGTTCCAAACACGCCAGAGCTGGTGAGTGACTGCAACGCAAAATACGCATGTGTCCGTGTTCCCTGTGCAGTGTGTGTAACATGACCATACTTTCCCATGCCAGTACTTCAACAATAATGACTGTGTAGGTGCATTCAATATAGTTGTTTGCCGACTGCAGCTGCTGCAGTGCCCACATTGCGCTGCTGTCCATCAGTGCCTCAGCGGTTGACATGCAATGCCTGGTGCCACGAACGCAGCATCCATCAAGGCAGCGGACGGTTCATGATGCAAACAAACACGCGCTTTTGGCAGACGACAGCACGCCACTGCTGCTGCTTTGCACAGACCCACACATGATCACAATATGCTGCAACACTTTATCTGTCAGCGGTGTTGGCAGGTATTTTTTTGACAAAACCGATGTTAAAAAACATGACACTGCCAGCTGCATTTGATGCATGCAGTCACCTGCTGATGTCATGTTTGCGAAACTCTCTTCACCAGGAGGACAAGGAGATTGCCACAGGCGGACGCACAAACCTGCGCTTCCTGCAGTTCAATAAGCTCCAGGTGAGGACAGCAACACAGCTTCAAGTCGTGATTTTGTGTGTCCAACATCAGGCTTCTGTCCCCCGCCTCAGATTCCCACCTTGCACAGGCATGCTGCGGATGCTAGCACGGGCATGTTGTGGAAGCCATGTCACTGCTACAGAGTGCTACAATCATATTCTCATTGCCGAGTGCGCAGCATGCAGTAATTGCAGTGCCTGTGTGCAGAGGCATCCTGATGCAGTGCATCAACAACAGCACGTTGCACGCGCGGCCACCTAGCATGCGAGCGAGGACAGCATCCGTGCCTGCGGAAGATAATACTGTTGTCGCTGCCGACTGCTTTTGCGCTTCTGTCGCTGTCATGCGTGCGCGCATTGGCAGACCCCATGACCACTCTGTTGCCGCTGCTAACCGCGCCCATTCCTCTGCCGCTGCCACGCGTGCGCGCATCGGCAGACGTCAAACTCGCTGGACCTGCAGGCGGCGCGCGCCATCAATGAGGTCCTTTACAAGTGGCACGACAACTACATGGTGAGGGACGCGCTGTGTACGACTTCCTGCGCAATTACCGGGTGATTTAAGCTTGAATGTGTTAGACGGACGTCACCAGAGCGGCGCAGGCTGGCAGCAACGCCATTTCGTGCTGCTTGGTTTGTCCTGATGTGATGACTGACGCTGCAGTGCATGTGGTGCGAGCTGTAGGTGGCCTATTACCATCTATGGGTCAAAAGTGTATCGCTGAACAGAGGAATTAGAGTATCAGAGGTTTATGGGTGTCCGCAAGCGAGTACACGCGGCATGCGCACAACACAGCAGAAAGTGCAGGTCAGCAGAGTGCCGGCGTCACGTGCGGCGAGAACACGGCACTTTTGGTCACAGACGGTGCAACATGCTTGGGCGATGTGCTGCCAATACAATACGTACCCCGCACGCCTGCAAGTCACAGAGCTGCCCTCCCTTCACGCGCCCCCCCACTACTTCCATGCCACCTCTGCCGTCACACACGCTGCCACGTACACCCAATGCCCAGCATACGTACCAGCCCAGTCATCACCGCTCGACCGCCGCGCCGCAGGTGAAAGCCGTGGTGCTGACGGGCGCGCGCGAGTGCTTTTGCAGCGGCGCCGACGCGCTGGCGCTGCGGCGGGGGGGCGGGGGGCGAGAACGAGCGCTGCAGGGGGGGGGGGGGGGGGGGGCGCCGGCGGCGGGGGCCAAGCTGCGGCGCGAGGTCGCGCGGCTCGCGTACCGGACGCGGCGGTACCCGCTGCCGCTAATCAGCGTGGTGAACGGCGCGGCGCTTGGCGGCGGTTTCGCGCTGCTGCAGGTGAGATGATTATGGTGTGTTTCGGGTGATGAGGCGGCGCTGCACAGTCAAAGCAGACGCCGCTATGTAGGGGAGGCGACGGCGATGCATTCGCGGTGATGGGGGCAGCGCTGCGCAGTCATGTGCACGTGCTGCTGGGGGATGCCCCGTGGCAGTTGCGGCTGCGTAGTGGCGCCTGGCGCGTCGGCATCCGCCGCCCTCTTTGCTGGCCACAATGGTCATTGTCAAAGTTGAAGTCAACAACCTGTCCTGGAGGGGCGCGTGCGAGTGCCCTTTGGAGAGCTCAGATTCGTGCAGCGGCGAGAGCCTAGCACTTTGACTGTGAAAAGGCGGCCTGCAGCTTCGCGGCGCTGGACTTCACCACCCTGCAGAGGGCAGCGATAACTCTCCCAGTCGGTGACTCTCCACGCAGCCATTCGTATCTCCAGTCACCGCAGCCCACGGGCTGAGGCAAATGCGGCATTGGTGCAGGCCACCTTGTCCTTGTAGCTCACTGTCGTGCGTGCACTCCGCCACTCGAAGTTAGCTCGATGAAGTTAGCTCGCCGAACGGCGCTTGTGCCTTGTCCCCCAGCAGCTTGAGGTTGAGTGCTGCAGCCCTGAGCTTCCCGGCCGGTGCGTCCGGCGCAGCGGCGCAGGCGGCCTCGCAGCGGCCGCAGTCTTTGACAACAGGCCAGCGCTCTCTGGCCTTGGCGCCAAGGGGGTGATTCGTGCTGCGGTGCCATGCCATGCGCCAGCGAGCGTGCGCCTGCGCGCAGCTCTACGCGCTGGTATTGTCACCACCTCTGCTGCTGCCGATGCTCGTTGACGCGCGGCCACCGCAGCCGCACTTCAGGCGATCGCATTTACTGCTGTCTAGCCGTGGCTCTGCGGCTGTTCCTCTACCGCGTTGATGCCATATAAGCTGCAGAGCGGTTGCGGCAGGAGGCGAGTAGGTACGCCCCGTCTAAGAATTGAAGTCGTCGGGACGTGCGAATGCGGCGGTGCGTCTCCACGCGGACCACGTCGAGTTTGCTCACGCGGCGACAGAGCTGCCGACAGGCTCGCGCTCGCGAGGGGACAGCTCTGCTTCGCCCACACAGCCATATCACAACTCATGATGCCGCACGCGTGTGCGAACAAGCTCTGACGCTCCGCGCGCCATAACACAGCTCTTGTAGCGCGGTCACTGCGAGATACACACACGCCGCGGCGTCGCGCCATCCGTCCTCACCACGCGCCGCCCGCTGCTGCCGCAGCAGCGCGACGTGACGCTGGCACATACAGCCACGTAGTCGTAACTCATGATGCCACACGCGTGTGCGAACAAACCGTGATGCCCCACGAGGCATGACGCGGCTCTTGCAGCTCGTTTTGTCACGCCATTCATCCTCATCACGCGTCGCCCGCTGCCGTCGCCGCAGAGCGACGCGACGATAGCTACGGAGGACTCCAGGTTCTCCGTGCCGGAGCCGCTACTGGGCCAGGCGCTGGAGGGCGGACTCAGCCATACGCTCGCGCACTTGCGCGTCGGGGACGGGGACGCGCGGAAGCCGCTGCCGGGGCTGGGCGCGGCGATTGCGCTGTCGGGCATCACGCTGGGGGGCAGGGTGAGTGGTTCAGCGATGCTGTTGGTGTTGGTGCACTGCGCTAAGGCCATACACCCGCGAACTTGCATGTCGGGGACGGGGACGCGCGGAAGCCGCTGCCGGGGCTGAGGGCTGCGATCGCGCTGTCAGGAATCACTCTGGCGGGCAGGGTGAGTGGGCGGGCGATGGTGTTGATGTTCCTGCACTGCATGACCTCATCAAGGGTATGTGGTTCACGAGGATCACCATTCGTGGCACTTGAGCGGATGTGACACGGATGCCAAGCGCATGCGGCGCAGCGGCAGGCGTGGTGTGGTTGTGTGCGGTGTGTATTCGTGGGAGGGTGCGTTGTAGCGTGGCGCACGCTGCTGCTCATGATGATGCGCGCGGAGGAAGGGGCGCAGCAGGGGAGGAGGAGGCCAGCAACAAATAGCGGAGGCAGGGGCGCAGCGGAGGAGGGGGCAAGCAGCGAGCAGCGCCTCACACAGGAGCAACTGTTGCGGTGTTGAGACCTTAACACTTCAAGAGGTGACGTGCTGCACGGAGTGTCACAAATCAGATGACAACGCACAAGAATGCGTACACTCTCCCGCCGCACTCCAATTTGGTTCAGCCAGCACACGTCAGTGCTCATGAGCGAACTGACAAGCGCACATGCGGCGGTCATGCCATCATGCTCATCGCTGCGGGTGTAGCTCGAACATCCACAAACGAGGACAGCAAACCATTGCACCTGCTTTGCATATCAGACAGACTGCGCTTGCAGGCATCCGAGCAGGCGCTGTAAGGCGCATCTGCTGCAACCTTAAGGTTAGGGTAAGGGTTACGGCCGACCGGGCGCGCAAGACCACGTCCAGGCGCTGCGTGACGTGAATGCCTTCGCTGCGCAAGGCAGCACGGCCCAGCGATGACGACCCTCGCCAAGCATCGCGCCGCCGCCCGTCCACGACGCCTGCTTGCTGTAACTGCCTCGACCACCGCAAACACACGCACTTCACTTTTGCGTGCTGACGCACACGCGCGCGTCAATGAGCGTGAGCCTGACCCTGGCTCCGCATGCAACGCTTGCACATTTTTGACCATCATTGGTTCGTGCGCGCTCGCGCTGCGCAGGACATGGCGTGGGCGGGCCTCGCGTGCGGCTACGCGGACGACGAGGAGCTGGACGCCAAGTTCACCATGCTGGAGCGCGGGGACGACATTGAGCTGTGGACGGCGCTGCCCATGCAGGTGAGCGCCATGCTGCTGAGCAGCGCTGCCTGAGACGGCGCGCGCCGCAGGCGGCGCCGACCGCGCCTCGCTGCTGACGCTGCGCGTGTGTCAGAAGAGGGGAGGTCACGAGGGTGCTGCACGTGAGTGCGCAGCAGCAGCTGCAGTGTCAGCCGCAGCGCTCCCTGCAGTCGTGGTGCGAAGTAAGTGCTATTGTGTACTGGAGCTGTACCCGTAGTGTACTGGTGTGTACTGTGTGCGGCGCACTGTGTACCGTGGGGGCGCTGCTGAGCAGCGCTGCCTGAGACTCTCGGCTACCTCTCTCGCGCAACCCCAAGGGGGGCATCACGGAACACACCCAACTTCAGCAATGGACACCCAACTTCAGCTATGGCGCCCCACGTGCCGCGCGCCGTCGCGGTTTGAGTGTTGCAACACACAGCGTGCGCTGACCTCGGTCATGGCTGCGCGTCATGCGTGACTTCGCCGCAGGCGGCGCTGACCGCGCCTCGCTGTTGACATTGCGCGTGCATCAGAAGAGGCGAGGTACTGCGCGTGAGTGCGCGGCAGCTGCAGTGTCAGCCGCAGCGCTCCGTGCGCAGTCCGCGGTAAAACTATGGTACGCAGTGCGCTGCGGGGTGGTACTGGAGTTGTACCCATATTGTGTGTACTGGTGGGTACTGAGTGCGGTGCGCAGTGCGCGGTCGCGCACCAGCAGCAGCGCTCAGCATTGAACAGCCGGCGGGGCGTGCGTCACACAGCATCGGCAGCAGGGGCCCAGCCCGCACCACCGTACTGCGCGCACAACACGCGTTCGTTTCCGACGCCACGCGGCCAGTTGGCTGTTTGTCACTCACGCGACCTGACCCCCACGTCAGCGCGCGCGTGCACGTGCGCACCACGTGCGCACCAGCAGCGCTCAGAACCTCAGGCGCGAGATGCGCGCGCCTGCTCCGCCTCTCCGCCTCTCGATGACGCTCGACCGCGCTCTCCGCACGAGCGCAGCGCGCACGCTCTGAAGGCCCGCGCGCACGCGGTGAGCGCCGCCGTCATCAGAGCCGCGAACGGCTGCGCTGCCGCGGACGCACAGGGCCGACGCGCAGCGCAGCAACAACTTGAGGCAGCGCATAACAATGTGAACATCTACAGTATGCAAAATGTGCTGTTCCCGCATCATCCTGCATTGACGTGACTACTCTCCAGCTGCAACCCCCCCAATCTCATCCACGACACGCTGAAGCGACGGCGCGCGCGCGATCCGACCCCCGCCGCACGCCGCGCAGATGCGCAAGGACCCCCCATACGCGGCGCTGCTGGGGCAGTACCGGCTCGTCCAGGGGGTGCGGACGCTGCACCCCGTGGAGGGCGAGGGCGTCGACGACGACGACGAGGAGTGGCAGGAGGAGGCGCTCGAGCGCTGGCACGACGCGGCGAACGTGCGCGACGAGGCGGAGGCACTGGCGCTGGCCGACAAGCGCTGGCAGCGCGCGCTGTGGCCGTACAATCCCAAGAAGAGGGTGAGCGCCGCTGCTGCTGGTGCTGGCGGTGGTGGTGCTGCTGCTGCTGCCGCTGGTGCCGCCGCCGCTGCTGCTGTTGGCGCTGCCGCTGCTCTGCTGCTGCTGAGCCACCGCGCCCGCTTCTCGCTGCGGTGTGCGACGGTAGTGTCGAGGGAACTGCTGAGTACTACGTGCGTGCGCCATGCTGCTGCGCTTGCGACGAGCCGCATGCGAAGGCCCCGGCCCGTGCGACCGCGCGCGCGCCCTGCGGCGACAGCTGCGGGCACACGCCGCAATCGCCTTGCTGGACAGCAGCGCATCGCGCCGAGTCGATCTCGCACCCGCACGCCTGTGACACACGTCGGCGCACGCCCCCCTCCCCCCCGCCCCGCAGGCGCGCAAGTCGAAGGCCGCAGCGGCAGCGGCGGCGGACGCCGCCAAGGCCGCGCAGGCCGCGGAGGAGGCGCTCGCCGGCGCCGACGACGAGACGCGCGCGGACCTGGAGACGGCGGCGGCGGCGGCGAAGGCGGCGGCGGCGGAGGCTGCGGCAGCGGCGACGGTGGCGGCCATCACCGCCGGCGAGCTGCCGAACCCGGACGCGGAGGAGCTGTACCAGCGCATACCGCGCGAGCGGCGCGAGCCGCTGCCGGTGTCGCAGGTGCGGGGTTGAGCGCTGCTGTTACGGCATTGGGCGCGAATAGAGCGCTGCAGTGTCCGCGTATTGCGTGCTTGGAATGGTGGGCCGGGCGGCGTCCGCTGCAGGGCGGGCTCGCGCTGCTCAGGGACGGGCGGAGCAGCGCGCACCTGCCGCTGCTGCTGCTGCCGCGGCTGCTGCTGCAGGTGCCGCTGCTGCTGCGCGTGCCGCGCCGGCTTCGACGCCGCAGCACAGCGTACGCATCATGCTGAGGCCGCTTCCAAGCATTCACTTCCCCTGCGCTGCATACTCAGACGTCATTAGAGAAGGAAAGGCGACGCTGTTCAGGTCCGTCAATGCCTTGTAAATCCCGAAACATCACGCGATGATCTCCAATCATTACGCAGGGCAGGAAACGCGACGCTGTTCAGTCCGTTGTCGCCACATGTACCAAACAGCGACGCGCATGATCTCCGTTTCAATTGCAGGTGGAGTGGACGGATGCGGACGCGGCCGCGGACGGC
Organism: Tribonema minus; assembly: GCA_017506865.1. Lineage (NCBI taxonomy): Eukaryota > Xanthophyceae > Tribonematales > Tribonemataceae > Tribonema > Tribonema minus. The sequence goes on from JAFCMP010000142.1 coordinate 148,056, forward strand.
GAGGGCATTGAGGACAGTGAGTCGTGGATTATCGATACGGAGTTCGGGCGCAAGCGCGTCGTCGCGAAGGACCAGCCGCCGCTTGCGCCGGGGGTGAGTCACCTCTGATTGCGTACGCTTGAAGTAGCAAAGTGCCACGGGGGACGCACCACCGCCAAGCATTTTGGTATGGCATTACCGCAGAGAGGCAGCTGCGCCGGCATGAGGCAACATAAGGGGGGGGGGGGGGGGGGGGGGGGGGGTAGGACATGATAATGTGATATGGGGGTGGGTGGGTATGTGCAACACAGGTGCGGGCCGGTGCGCGCTAACCCTAACTCTGACCCTAACCCCACACGGATGCGCGCACCGCAGCGCGAGGGCGACCCTGCCGGCACGGAGCGGCTGGCCGCCCTGTGTACTGCGTGTCCCCTACGTGCGCCCCGTCGCAGCTTCTGATGGGGCGACTATATCGCGCCGCGCCGCAGCGCTGGCGCCGTCTGCGATCCTTACAGGCCGTCTGCTTGTCTCGCGTTCGTCCCGCACATGCGCGCTTGTCTGCCCTGCGGCAGCGGTTTCAAGGGAGGGTCGCTGCATGCGCGCTTCTTGCCTCCGCTGCACTCGCTCGCTTGAGCGTGCGGCCGAGCGCGCAGCCTCCGCGCCCGGCGCGTCAGCGCACGACACGCGAGCGTCGCCACGTGCGCACCGTGACACATGCACTGCGGCAAGCGACGACGGCGCGTGCCGCCCACATTTAACACGCCATCCTGCCGTCACTCACAGTCACGCCACCCGAGTGCCCAGCGCTCGGCGGTAGCGCGCAGCGCGCCGGCAGCGCCACGCGACCACATTTATTACGCTGCGTCTGAGGCTGCGCTGCGCGCCGTCCGCTGCGCGCCGCGGCGCGAACGCGACACGGGAGCGTCTCCTCGTGCCCTTCGCGACGCGTGGCACAACGGCAAGCGACGACCGCGCGCGCCGCGCACATACCAACACCGCCCCGCCGTCGCCCACGGTCACGCTCGTCAGGGACACTCGGCAGCGCGACGCGCCCACATGTATTACACTGCGTCTGAGGCTTTGCTGTGCATGTTCTGCTGCGCGCCGCGCCAGGAGCGCCGGCGGCCGGGGTCGCAGTTGGGCGCGTGGGAGTACGTGCCCGAGGACGCGCCGGAGGCGGACGCGGAGGAGAACCCGCTGGCCGCGTGGTTCGCCTTCCCGCGCGAGCCCTGCGAACTGGAGGCCTACGCGGCGCCCATGGCGCAGTGCTTCAACACAGAGTCGCTGCAGGTGCGCGCCGCGTGAGCGCTGCTGGTGTTCAAACACTTGTGATCGGAGGCGATGTTTGGCGTGTCGGCGTCGTTGCGCGGATGGACGTGGCGGTGCCTGCGCCGCCGCGCGCGCGCGCGTGCGGCTTTGCAGGTTCTTGTGCACAAAGAGGCCGTTTCTTGCGTTGCGTCATTGTCGCCTCGGCCATGCAAGTGTTGGAGTCACACCATTCCTTGAAAGTTTGCTGCTACTGTATCTGGTGCCCGTTCCACACCGGCAGTTGCCCCTGTCATCGCCATTGCGCGGAGGGACGTGCGCGCATGCGCGAGTGCGCTGGCGCCAACGCTTATCAGCGAGGCGATCCCTCGCTGTCGTTGACATCGCGATGATGATCAACGACCTGGCGCATGCACTCGTGCGGGCGCGCCATGGCAAAACCTGGCGTCCGCTGCGCCTGTATGTGGTGCGCGTGCTGCGTCGTTGCGCGTGCCTTTGTTGAGCGATATCACAACACCTGCTCCAGAGCGCAGCGACGCGTGCGATACAGCATTTGCGCTTTTGCCGTGGCCTGAGCGGCTGTGATCAGGACTGGTCAAATCGGGCTTCATGTAGACCATGGTCTCAAGGGTCCTGATGGAATGTCACACTGCATTCAAACGGTATTCAGTTGAAGGGGGTCCCACAGCTAGTGCCAGGTGACCTAGTGTACTTCCAGGTATACACTGCACTACAACACTTCATGGTGTTGAAGTACGTCATGATGACATCATGGCATACAGCATCAGGCCACGCGCCGCAGCGCTCCACAGCGGGCTCACCCGCTCCCCCGCCGCTCGCCTGCATCTGCGCTGCGCCGCGCAGCAAGCCGTCGACAACGTGAAGGCCGCCGCGGCGGAGGGGCACGCATGGGCGGTGAGCGCGCTGCAGCACATGCAGCAGTGCTCGCCACTGGCGCTGCGGACCGTCTTTGAGCAGGTGAGCGCGCGCGCGCTTCGCACCCTCAGGGCACCTGCCTGCCCGCCACATGCGATTGGTGTGATGGTAGTGTCGTGTGCGCTTTCAAGGTACATGCGAAATCGGTGTGATGGTAGTGTCGGGTTCGCGTCAGTGGCGCGTGCATTCTTCAAGGTCGCCGACCGACGTGGCACGTCAACTTCAATTCGGCGCGTCACCTGCAGCTGCGTACGGCTGGGCATGGCCGTAGATGGCGTCAGGATCGCTATATGCTGGGACGTCGTCTCTGGAACGCTTTTGCACTTACTGCTGCAGGGCGAAACCATGGTTGCCCTGAGGCACTTGTACTTGCAGTGCATGTTCGGCACATGCCTACGACGATCTTCCTGCTCGCGCCTGTGCCGTGCCTCATTTCGGAGTACACGTGGTGCACGTCAGCAACATGAGCTCTCATACTCTCAGATATGCGCGAGGGGGTGAAGGCGGTGGGCCGCCTTGCCCGAGAGGCAGTCCTCAGAAATGTGCCTTGAAGTTGTCCGGTGGCGCGTTGAACATTGCCGCTGCACCACACCTTATTGGCCCATCTGACCGGCCGTCGCTGCCAGGGCCCTAAACCGCTGCCGCCCCCCCGGCGCGTGTCTGCCGCGCAGCTCAAGCGTGCTGAACGCATGCGCAGCCTCGAACGACCCTGAACGCTGCCGCCTGACAAGTTGAACATCGCCGCTACGCAACATCTAATTGGCCCATCTGACCAGTCGTCGCTGTCAGGGCCCTGAACCGCTGCAAACCCCGCGTGTCCGCTGCGCAGCTCAAGCGCGCCGAGCGCATGCGCAGCCTCGAGGACTGCCTGCGCATGGAGATCGTGGTGGGCGACGCCCTGGCGCGCCAACCAGACTACTGGTACGTGCATATACTATAGAAAAACAGCACGAGGCTCTTCTGGCCATACTGTTAGAAGCATACAGATCTATACATAGTATGTAGTATGTGTACTGCCATATGACTTCTGTTGCATTCCCCCAACACCTTCAACCGGTGAGGTGAAGGTCCTTGCTACCGCAGTGGAAGCCATCCTGTACGCACAGAGCACCGTCATTGTTGGCTTGATCGGGAAGCTGGGGGGGGGAGCGATCCCTGACTTAGTCCATTATGCACGACAGCTGTGGCAGCTTGAGTATGACTAGTGTACGCACCAACGGGACTACTGGTGCGCACACAACCACCGAGTACATTGCACGCGTTGGAGGTAATTGAGCTGACGTCAACTGCAGCCCCGTTCCATGTGTCACGCTGATGGCCCAAACGTCTCTGCTGCCGGCGTGATCAACTCACGCGCGAGCAACTTCGCATGTCAAACTTCGCAAGTTGTCAGCTCTCTGCTCACTCGATAGCCATGAGGGCACAGTCTCAGTACATCGCACCACGGCAGTAGCAACTATGTTTGAGTATTACCACGGGTCTGGCAGTCCTGAGTATGAGTACGGCGCAAGCGCAACATGTCAGCAAGAACGCGGCGACAGCAACGACACGGCCTGGTGCGTTTGGCACAGCGGTCGGTGTGGTATGAAGTGTATGTATGCATGAAGTTGGCCTGCGCTCTACTGCAGGGGCCAGTGCACTCTCTCACGGCGGCCTACACCTGCCGCTCCGTCCTCGGCGGCAAGGGGCTTGCACCTGATGTGTGCGGCGGACCTCCGGGAACATGGCATGTGCTGGCATGTGCTGTCACAGCCACAGCCTTCAACATACCTCGCCACATGCCCCTCAACACGTGTACCCCGGCACCTCCCAATTCTTTCATTTTTGGTGTTCATCGCACATGACTGACGCGTGCCGCACATTGCGCAGATGCTCAGCAGCGACGCTGCGTCATCAGCTCTCCTCTCATCAGTCGCGTTAAGTATCCAGCCAAGGGCGCCGCACCAGCGCCCCGTCATGTGCACTCGATCCACGCCCTCAACGCCTTGCGTACCAGCGCTCATCCCCTCAAAACGTGCGCTGCTCACACCTCTGAACACGCTGAATACGCTACAGGACTGCTCTCGAGGCGCCGCCTGGTGCCGCCGCCGCCGACGCCGCGCCTGCGCCGCGGTGGTCTTCGTCCCTGGACGATGCTTCCAGCCTGCCTGTTGACGAGCTGTTCCAAGAGCCGGCGGACTTTGAGTTGGATCTCGCGGGCCGCGATTGAGCGTCTGCGGCGCGCCGATCATGAGCTCGGACGGCACACGGGGTGGCGGGCAGGGCTCAGTAGCGGGGGGCTGACAGGTAGCGGCGGGTGCGATGCGGAATGCTCGATACCTGGGCAGAAGGAAGGCTGGGGAGGCTCTCTGGAGTTTTGACGGGCACACCAGTGTGCCCCCTCTGCAGTGCACGGTGTGGCCACTTCAGCTGTGCCGCGATCTGCCGCTGCGGCGATGCGCGTTGCGTCAGGCACGGTTCGTAATGTGAACCACCTATCACAGGCAATGTGTGCCATGTAGCCGCTTCAGACGAGGTGACTTCAGGTGTCAAGAGTCAAGTAGCCACGCCACGCCAGTGTTCACAGCTTGCGTGAAACATTCATCTGGGTGCTGCATGCCCCCTGCCTCATGACTCATGACCTGGAACATGACTCAGAGTCGAGTCCCTTGAGCGCGTGCATACATGTGTGCTTTATTGTGCTTGCCATGGCCTAAGGCAAAATTAATTCCTGTGATGTGGCAGCTGCTAAGCCCCCCAGGGAGACTGCGCATGACGTGTGCTGCTCTGCAGCTGCCGTCCGTGGCATCTGTACGCTGTGTCAGCGGCGCAAAACACAAACGATGGCCACCTTGTGTTGGACTGCTTCGCATCATTACCAAAAACACGTGTCCCAAGTGGTGCACTGTAGGGCGTTTCATAAGCCATTGCTCGAGAGGTAAACAGCGCGCAGACGCTTCAAGTCTGTACTCCATGGACTTGCACTGTATTCCCATGGGGGCTGTGGAATAGTAATTATCGCAAGCGCAGATGGCGGACTATTAGCTACTTCCCAAGTAGCTTGCTTCCAGAATCTGCATGCATGTTGAGAAAAATTGCAGTGTCTCAATGCGCACTGCACTTGACGATCACTGCTGAACCACATCGCCAAGGTGGAAGAAAGCAGCATGTGAGTGATGACAGTGGATCACATGTGTACAAAGTAACACAGACGACGGGGGTGAGCTGCATAATAGTGGCTCCAGCCGGAGCGAAGTGTTCATGGACAAGTGCAGTACACCATTACATGCTTGCTAGTACACTGGCTGGCAGGACATGACGTGCACTTCACCTCCAAATCACAAGTCACGACCGCAGCATCATTGTCATCGGAGGTGCGTTGCAGACATACAAGAGCATGCACGCAGGCTTGCAAGGGAAAAATCAGGGGGTAAAAAGCGTCCTTGGTAACAACAATACCTCACATTTACGAATGATCACAATGTCGAGCGACAATGCTATTGCACACACTCTGCTGTGCTCTGTATTGTGTAGGTGCGCGGCATGAGGCTGTAGCAGCACACCTTGGTGAAGCAGCATTGAAGTGAAGCGTCACTTGTCACTGACAGAAGCGGGCGGGCAGAATGTGCCAACAGCTGGTGACTGCCCTACTTAGTGCTGCCAGTGACAGAGGTCATACGCAGTGCAGCCGTTTGCAGCGGGGGCTGAACTTGACAGCCTGCTGCAGCACGATGCTTCTGAAAATTATGGAGGCAAGACACATGCAACAATCACACCAATTGTTCTTCGTTGGATTCATCTTCTCACTAGTGACCACCGCCCACAGGGCACCAAATGCCAGCCACACCAAGGCCCTGAGAGGAATGCAAGCGGTTCATCATGATGTACAACACCAGGGGCAGAGACAGGGCGACCAACCAAGGCGGGCATACGCCAGTTTATGCGTATATTGTATTGAAGTGTCAAGTGTATACCTTTAGCGGCATACAACAATCGCGCTGATACAGCTACTACTTTGAAGCATTCGTTTCAGGGCCACTGTGTGCAGCTGCCACTTGGTCCCTCATCGCTCACAAAGCATGCAGCAGGTGATGCCTGACGCAAGTGCACGCTTCAAGTGTGTCTTGCACTTTTGTTGATTCTCGCTGAGGGCGCGCTTTAAAATGCTGAGGTTCCCAGACTGCTCCCGGGGACTTGCAACTGTCAACGCCAGCATCAGCCGCTGACGATCAATGATGAGTTCGTGGGCTGCCTTGAATTCGCCCTGCGCTGAGCACTGTGCCAACGACGTACAGTAGGTACAGGTAGTGAGCAACCGCGCAGTCAAGGCCAGTGGGCGCAAGTGGTGTGACGCTAGGCATTGGCGTATGCGGCAACATAGCAATGCTCAGCAGCAGCGCAGGCGGAGCAGGTGCGCGTGTCTCAGAAGTGCAATAAAAGATTCCGGATCGCAGCGATTCCTCACTGAGGTCAGAAGAGGGAGCTTGTTTTTCGTCAGGGACATGCGGGTTCCGCAGTGCAGCGCTGACAGCATCAGCATGGCAGGCACCCGCAAGTTAATGGCTTACCTTTGTGTAGCGAGCCACCATGGCCATTTGCTGGTGCTGTGTATGTTGTGAGCTGCTGCTGCTGTCCCCAAAAAACTGTGTCAGCCTCGTTGTGGAAGGGGCGGGCATTCAAACGCGATCGGCTGCGGCAGGGCGGTGGACGACAGGGACACAAACTGCAAGTGGGCACGGAGCAGTGTATTTGTAGAGTGGAGATTACCAATGAACGCAGCAAAAGCCAGCAAGGCACGGCACGCATTCAGCTGCTGTCTCATGCGCCGCATCGCACCTATACGATCGTGCCATGTGTTGCTCACAATGACGTCCGTGGTCACTGCCGCGCGCTAACACCAGGCAAGAGCAGACTTCTAGAAGCACGTCGCATCTGCGAGCAACGCCTCAGTTGGACATGCCCCGCATTGATGGCGCGGCGCGGTGACATTGGAAGCGTACGCATTCGCAGGTGTGGCAAACGCAGAGCAGCTTGTGTCTCAGAAATGCAATAAAAGATTCCGGATCGCAGCGATTCCTCACTGAGGTCAGAAGAGGGAGCTTGCTTTTCATCAGGGACACACACGTGCTCTGCGGTATCTATCGCAACACAGCATCGGTTGTCAGAGGAGCACCGCGCGCATTACCTTGTTCAGATGCACCACCGCAGTAGTGGGTGCCTGACGGCCAGCGCCTCGTGGATGCGCATTTTCAACTTTGCACGAGCGCGCCGAGGCCAGAGCGGAGTTGCAACGCTGGGCGTGAGAGCGCTCAGCAGCCAATCTGACAGTTGGTACTGCCGCCATGTTGTCATTGACGTGGCACCGGCTGTTGCGGCCTTGACCAGGCGGCGCGGCGTGGGGGGGCAGCTGCGTCAGCGCTCAGGCTGGCACGTCACCTGCAGATGTTGAAGTGCGCACGGGCGAATGAGTCGCGTGCACCTCGCGCAGCGCGGCGTGGAGATAGACTATGCGCTTCCGCGTGCCGCCATTTGATAGCGTTGCACGCACGAGTGCGGGCTGCATGCCTCAGTACATTTGAGGGGCGTGGTAAAAAAATTAACAACCACATTGTGTCATCCGCAATCAGGTTTCACCAAAGCTTTCATCATCGGCATGGCAGCGGTGGCAGGAGAGTGCTCGACAGTAGTCGCGACGGTGCGCGGCGCGTGCTACGTGCTTACCCGGAGCGCTTCGCGTGCCGTTGCAGCGTGCGCTTGGCGCATTGCTCTGCCGCTCACGCGCTTGCGCCGAGCCTGCACAACGTTCACAGCGATAGCGCGGGACCTGCTGTCAGTGGCTGACAGGCGAGCGTATGGTAGTTGACTGCCGCTCACGCGCTTGCGCCGACCCTGCACAACGTTTACAGCGACAGCGCGGGAGCTGCTGTCAGCGGCGAGCGTGTGGCAGTTGACTGCTGCGGAGGATGCGATGTCGCTGCCCACGCCGCCGCAAGTCAGCAGTTTCACGTGAGGGTGGCAAACGCGCCCGATGCAAGCGCGAAACCGGCAAGTGTGCTGCCGACTGTACGCCGCTGCAGAGGCTCGTCTGCTTGCGCAGCAGTCGCCAACAAGGGGAGCTCCCGCTTTCCGATCCGGAGCAGCTGTCGCACACAGATGACGAATGTCGCATGACTGCCAAATGCGACTTCAACTCGACCGTTGCAAACAGCACTCCGTGATTTGTGTGCATGCCCGTTTCGAAGGGAACCTGCAGAGCGTGCCGCAAAGAAGAGATTATGCTGTTCCGGTATACATGTAGGGTTTGTACTGCGGGGTCTGCCGCAGTGACCTTCGGGTACGCAATACGTGACCACGGAGTGGCGGGCGGGTGCCTCAGAAAGTTGCCGGGGCTGCCACGCCCCCACGCGTTTCATCAGCAATCAGAGTCGTTGGCTATTTTATCAGCGGCACACCGCCACAGCGCACAGGTCACCATCTCAGAGTCTACTTCAACTTGACAGACGGGGCGGGGATGGCCACCTCAATAGGGGGGGTGGCCCCTTGTATACACGCCACAGCCAGCAAACAGCAAATGACGCATCACTAGCGGTTTCCTGAGCAGTATGGCGTGCGGAATTTAATATCCAGTCCAAGTGCACGTACCTGTGCCAGCTCAGGAACGCCTGACCTATCCACACATAGCGCCCCCTGCGTGCCAGCGAACACCAATGCATGGCGCGCGGCGGCATTTGAGGGTCGCATCGCCAAACAATCATGCAGTGCACAAGCAGGCCGGGCTGCAAATCTGAGGGGATGCCTGAGCATGTATTGCTCACAGATCTTGTTGGAAGTGTTTGGTTTTTTGCTAGGTTGTTGGCTCTTGGCACATGCTCTGTGTGTTGCCTATTCTGTTCTCCAGTACTTCCAAATATTTGAAGGAGGATTGTGCATGCTGCCATCGTATTGGCTGCGGCGTCACCGCCCACGTTATGTGCTGACCTAACACGCACCCCACACTTGAGCCACACGAAGAATGGCCGCATATGTTCTTCGATAAATCATGTCACAGCTGCTCAACAGAAAGTCAACGCGACAGCCGGAGTCGCCTTCTGCCAGCGCCGGGCATAGGGCATGTATGTAGCGTTGGTTTCTTCGATGAGCGCCCACAGCAGATCAGGGGCGGCATCGTACACACACATCGCATTCGCTCTTCGCATAACCAGTGGTAATAGCCAACCGTATCTCTACGGCTGGCGCGACTCGTGAGACGCTGGGGTACTGCGTCTCAAGAGCGCTGTTGGTTGCGGCGGCTTGCGCACGGGCCTTGTGCGCTGCAAAAAATGTCCAACCATAATCTATATTGTGCGATTATTATATTGTCCCTATTGATGGTTTCAATCAACAAGAGAATGATTAAGCAAAAGTGACATGCGCACCGTGAACGCCGGTGAAAGTCTGTCGGCGTTTTACGCTTTCACAGAGCACGACACACACGGCGCTCCTGTGAATAAAATGTAGCACGCCAGTCTTCTCCATATAGCGCTACGTACATGGCGGTAATCTCCATTCTGGAGCAAGCTACAACGTGCTGTTGTGCAGCTTGTCGGCTACTCTCTAAGAGCTGCAAGCACAATGTACCTCCCATTCACAGTTCTCACCTGTCGCAGGAGTGTCAGGGCTGGAAGACATTCCGCCACTGCAGCCGTGCTGCCAAACCCCCGAGTGCCAGTTGTGTAAGGTCCAACACCCCAAGCCCTAACGGGCTGTACTGCACCATCTTGGTCACGACTGTGAGGGCCTGATAGCCTGGTGACACAACTTCACATTGATGGTCACGTGGCGTCACCCAGCAGCGTCCAGAGCTTCAACTTCTGCGCCCTGTGCGGAGGTGTAGACGAAAGGGCCGCAAAAAAGCGAGTGAGCAAGAAGCCGCGGGGGACGTTGCCACTAGATATCAAGCACACCTGAGTGTCTCAGCATTGCAAAATAGTGATTCCGGATCGCAGCGATTCCTCACTTGAGTTCAGAAGAGGGAGCTTGCTTTTCGTCAGGGACACTGTGATTTGTGGCACAACACGAACACGAGCACAGCGAGATCAACGCAGACTTTACCTGGCACGAGCCGGTCGAACATCACGAAAGCGCGCAGCCTCCGCCGTGATCATTGGCATGGCAAGCCAGTATCGACCTGCAACGCGCAGGCAGCGAGGCGAGGCAGCGGTCCCGGCGTGAGGACAAAAACAGATGGTCGCGAAGCCTTTCCTTGTGCATGCAGCCCGCAGGAGCACCCAGGTCACATAGTGCGCAGATCCTGCGGCAGTACCAGACCCGCTCAAGACCAAACAACAGCGTCAGCAACTGACACCCGCAAAGCGCTAGCACGGCCATGCCTGAGGTTGCAGGATTTCAGTGGTTGGATACGAAAATCATATGGCCCTAAGGCTTGCTCACCCAGGGACGGTACGATGTGCCTGCAGTGAGCAGCATCGACCGCTTGATGTTTTCAGCGCGCTTCCCCTTGCACCTCTGAGTGGAGCGTGCCAGAGTGGAGGCAAGTGAACGATCTCTTCCTGGTTGAAGTAAGCTTGAAGTTTCGTGGGCCGTTGTGACGTGACACACACGCCTGAATTCTGTCGCAGCTGACGCCAACAGCATGCGCCGGCGCAGCGAAGCCGCTGATGCAGCAGTCATGGCACGACTGGCTGTGGTGGCGGCGGCTTTTGCACTGCTGGCAGTTGTGCGCAGACGAAAACAGGATCGGCAACAAACGAGCAACGCCAGTGGTGATGTTGATCAACAAGCGATGCCCTCATGTGCAACGCCAACACTGATTCGCAGCAGCCTTTCAACTGGACCACTGCCTAGTGTGCAAGAGCAGTTGCCAGCGATACCGAATCTTGGGAGCAGCCCAAGTGCTTTGCAGGATCTGCCGACAGGGGGCCCGGGCGGGCGCAGGCTGGAGCTGCTGATCCACAACATCAGCCATAAGGTGAAATATCGTTGCTGCACTCGTGCGCATGTGCTGGTGGTGTACAACTCTGCATAGACGGCAGCATCGACGAGCATGCGCGCTCTCCAACGCAGCCCACGTTCAGAGCGTGACACCTTGCTGTGCTATTTGATACTGCAGCAGCTTGAACTGTACGGTCTGTAGGGCAGTGTGGTCATGCTCACTTTTTCTGCAAGGATATCCTGGGTTGTTAATTCCTTTGACAAACCTGAAGTCACTGGCATTTCATTTATTCGCAGGACATGGTGTTCAGCCTTTGCCGAGAAGACTCAGCGCCGACAAGTGGATTTGGGAGCGATGGTGCACGGGATCAGGGCTTGACCGAATGCGACTGGTCACAGCTGACCACGACTGATGATGTTGCATTGGCAAGGCCACGGTTCAGCTTATTCCAACAGGTCAGCAATTTGTGCATGTCAATGTTCCACGTGCCCTTCTAAGCACCCAGAATCAACAGCGCGAGTCCTTTGTGAAGGTGCATGAGATTTGAATGCTTCAGTTATCTGGTGTCTGAAGTCGTCATCTTGACTTTGGTCTCAGAGTTTTCAAATGGGCAGAGCAAATACCTTCCTGCAAAGTCCCAAAATTGGCAGAGCGAATTTCATCCTCCAGATGCTCACGATGGTTTCACCTTGATGCACTGGACAGGCGCACGTCAACAGCCGCCTTTGTTTTGACGGCCCACTTGATTTGTACATGTCTGCATGTAAATGGTTGCCTACGAACGCCAACCATTTGCCTGCTCTGTTTGCAATGAAGCATTGCATCACATACAGCGGCGCAACGCGCACGCTGTCGGCAGCGGTGCTGGCGTGGCATGCCCCCAGCTGTCGTCGCGCTCTGGCATATGGTGCATGCCGCTCCCTGTACACAGTGTGCTGCCTTGAACGCATGCTACACACGTACTTCAACTTTGCACGCCCCAGCGCAAGCGAGTTGAAGCGACAGGTGCGATGGTGCTGCATGCTGCGTAGGCGCAGCGGGCGTCGGCGCCGGGCGCTCCGCACTGGCGCCCATTGCGTCGAGTGGGCGCGCTTCGTTGCCGCTGTGTCTTTCACTTTAATGCTTCAACTGATTGTCGCGCTTGGCACCGTGCAGCTTTGTGCACTTCAACTTTTACCTCAACATTACTAACTGCGGTACCTTTCGTTTCTACCGCCTTTGCAGGCATCCGAGGTCGTGCTGGCGGAGCTGGACCGGCTGGTGCGCGCGGGCGAGGCGCCAAGGGTGGCGTGCATACCTACTCAGCCCAGATTCCGCGGCGAAGGCCGCCAGAAGCGGGTGAGCTCAGGGGCCGGCGCGGCAGGCTGCGAATCCTGGTGCCTTGTGCAAGCACTGCGTTGGCATCGCTGACTGCGTTGAAATTCAAGTGCCGCAATGAGTTATGAATGATGTACGGAAGCGATGGTTGGCTGGCTGCGGCGGCAGTTGTGCATGCCTATCTCAACCTGACATCAAGCCGCATCTCTAAGAAATAGCTCGCCATCCTTGCATCATCATCGCTTGGCATGACGCCTATGTAGTGCATCCACGCCTGATGCGGTCCTGCAAACCGTTGGCGCGGTCGCTACTCCCGCTGCAGCTTACGCTGCACTCGGCAACCCAAGACAGCCCTGCAGCAACAGGCAGTCGGACGCCCAGTGGTACGTTGCCACACATCACCCAGAATTGTGCACGCATGTATATGTCTGTGTGCGTCAGGACGGGAGCCTGGGCGGCGGAGCGACGACGCTGGCTGCCGGTTTCGACCTGTCAGGCGCACCCATACCGGTGCCGGACCTCAGCTGCTACAGGGTGCGCAGCAAGTGAGTGGCGCGCCCAAAACTGTGCTCGTTGCGTATCAGGGGGGGGGCACGCAGGGACGCACTGTTGGACTTGCAGGACGCGAGCTGTCAGCCGGCTTGTTGCCACTGCCATGCGTGAAGTCATATGGCAAGTGGGCGGGGCAAACAGACAGGGCTGCGGCACTACATGACATTATGCCCGCACGTCTAGCGGCGCGCACCTGTGCAGATGCCACCCTCCCTGCCCCACGTCAGCTCCGCAGACTGTGTAGTAACATGTCAGCCGCCTCCGATGCCGCGCTGAACACATTGCAGCATGAGCGGTTCTCGCGCGCCGCTCAAAGCGGCAGTCGCTCACCCTCACACATCATTCCTTCAGTGAGCGCACTGCTCATTGCCGCTGGCAAGCGCCGATCCCGCCGCATTCAACGTATGCGTCCATGAACCCGCGCTCGCAGCGGCGATCCATCACTCACTGCCGTGATCCGTTTTCCCTTCTCTGCCCCAGGGACGAGCACAAGCTCGCGCCGCTGGCCTGCTTTGCACAGGTGCGGAGACTGTCCACCGGAGGCGTGCTGCCCGACCGTAGCGATGGGCAGAGCGCTGCAGCGGCGGCAGCGGCGTCTGCGCCGGCGGCAGCAGGTGCGGCGCCGGCAGCAGCGGCAGCAGCAGCGACCGCGCAGATCACAGGCGCGTTCTTCCCGCTGCTGTCGGCGCTGGTGCCCAAGTGGAAGCGGCAGGTGCTGGACTCTGGCGACGAGACGTGCGAGAAGGTGCTTATATGATACATACATACCTGCCGTATATGCAGAGGTAGGTACGTATGTACGCGGTCTGAGAGCTCTATGCTGCTCTTGTCTTCACCTTCACTAGCCATGGGTGCATGCTCGTCCCACATGGCGAAACCGAGAGTTTACCATAGGACGATGATTATGACCCCCAGCCCCCCTGTATGAGACTGCGCTCATGTGTATGCTGCTCCCTTCTCGGTGACGATTTAGGCAGGAGCTTGTTGCTATGGAAGCGGCCACTGTGTACAAGCCCCTGCCCCCGCCTCCCCCCGAGTCGATGCAACGACCCGATCTTCTGGCAGCATACCACTGAATTTGAGCCCAGTGTGCCCTTTACGCCCCTAGAGAGTCATCCCTCCGGACTGTTACCCATCACCTTGTCACCTTCACTGACACAGCAACAACATTGAAATGTTCATTTGCGCATACCGCTGCAGGTAATTCTGCTGGTGAGCGGCGTGGGGACGCCGCGCGACAGAGCGCACGAGCCCGAGGGCAACAGCACAGAGGGCACCGCGCGCCTCATGGAGGTATGCATGTATGGCGCGCGCGCGTGCGCGTGTGTGCGTGAGAGGGTGTGTGTGTGAGTGTGTGCACGCGTGCGTACTGTGTGCGCGTGTATATAGGTGTGTGTGTGTGTAAGTGTGTGTTTGTGTGAGCACTGCTGCAATGCAGCGCAGCGCTGCGAGGGCGCGCCAGGCATGAAGGCAAATGCTGCGTGCGCGGGGCTGCGCTGCTGGCGCCTGCGCGTGGGCATCAGCGGCGTGCGCCGCATGCGGCATGCCTTGAGGGTCCCCGGTGTGCACGGCTGCACTATGCGGCCCACAGCTTGCGCACTCCATGAGCAACCTGACTTCACCAGGCATGCCTTGACGCTCACCATGAGCTGCATGACCATGCATCCGATATACCTTGCGGTCAAGGTGAGAATCAGCACCTCATTGTGCTGCCTCCCCTGTCACGGCGCCACCTTCCCGCTCATGCCTCCCGTTTGCCCCCCCCCCCCCCCCCCCCACCCCCCGCGCGCCGCTTCACGATGTTGCCGCCGCCGCGCTCCGCCGCTTGCGCGCCGCGCAGGCCTTCCTCGCGCTCACGCATCCCGACGTCAAGGTCGTGCGCGTGCACTCGCGCACCAACCTGTTCCGCTACGACGAGAACATCAGGTGCGTGCCGCGTGAAACTGACACCGCCTGGCGCGGCCGCACTGCAGCGATGCTCAGCGCACCATGTCCTGGCGTCAGCGCTCACTCAGCCCCTGGCGGCCGCACCGTGGCGATGCTCAACGGGTCACATCTCCCGGCGAGCAAAGATGAGGAGTGGGTAGCACGCGCTGCACATTCTCAATGATGTGAAATGCGGGGGGGCTTGCAGACCTGTCACCTTGGTGCTCGTGCGCGTAGTCTTGCGTGTGCCGCCGGCCTCAGATCACTCGCTGGCTGCGGTCGCTGCTGCCGCCGCTGCCCGACGTGTGATCGTGCTGATACTGTCAGGTATGCGCGTATGAAGGCGGCGCTGCTGCATATTGAAGTGGTGCTCAGAACACCCAGCACGAGGTGCAGCACGTGTCCCATCGAGCGGTACACCCTGCAATGTTGTCGTGTGACGGCCCTCACGGCATAACGTACCCTGTGAAATAACCTGCTGTGCGACCGCTGCCCGCCTGCCCTGCGTAGGTTTGTCAAAACGGAGCTGCTGCCGCTGGTGGACGCCGAACGACACCGCATGGCGGAGGTGGGTGGCAGCGCTCAACCTTCTTTTTTAAAACCATGCGTAACGGGTGCCATGCGGCAGCGTCAGTGCGTGCGTGGATGCTGTCCAGTGCGTGTTTTTGCTGCACATGACCCCCACAGTTGTGATTGTGGGTCACGGACAAGAACGCGCTTCGGACTCATCACTCATTCTCGATGTTTGTCATGTCAGTGAGGGCAACGCAGGAGCTCGGGTACATGAGGTGCCGCCACCATAACGGCCGGCGCTCGGCAGTTGATCAATGTACCATTTCATCTCTACGAATTTGACCTGTCAGATTCACATCGCTCAATTCAGCTCAGGGTACTGTATTCGTACTGAAGTTTCTCTCAGGCCCCTGTACCCCTGGGGCAGCGGAAGCACCTCACAGGGGACCCTGTCTGCCTCGCTTTGCCTCGACAAAACTCTTTTAGGCTGAACTATGAATGACCCATTTCCTGTCACATTTGATCTACCTTTGAAGTTGTCAGTGCCCACCAGGATGGTGACGCTCCCTCCTCTGTAACCGCCGTACCGACGCAGCGCCATATACTTGCATGCACTGCTCAGTCTGCCAGCCGCTTACCGCCACGTTGCATGAGCACCCTGTTCCCCGCTGCTGCCGCAAACATACATACGTCAAAGCATGACCTGCCGCAGTTGCTAAGCGTACTTGCGCCATCTGCGTGTGCCTACCGCCGCCGCTGCTGCGCCGCGCCAGATGTACGGCAGCGACTGGCGCGACATGATGCACCTGACCATCAGCTTTGCGGACGGTTCGCCGGCACGCATCAGCTCCATCAACGCCAGCCTGCGCCACTACAGGCCCAGGCAAGTGTGCGCACTGCGCTCGTGCGCGCATTCGTGCGCCTCCGGGTGGCGTTGCTGCTTGCGTGTAATACCGGCACAGCGATTGGCCTCGTGAGCTGTCACGTTGTGAGCAGAGCTGCGCGTTGCTTGCCAGAGCACGCGATTGAGTCGGCGCGCAGCGTCAACGCTGTGGCACGCGGCGCAAAACTTTCTTCTGAGCGGCTCAGAGCATGCGCTGTGTTAATGTTAGGGTAAGATTAGGTTGAGGGTCAGCACTCAGCTGCACTAGATTGTGTGCATGCGTTTCGCGCCGTCACCACTTTTACGTCACGTATCTCGCTGTGAGCGGTGCACACAGCTAATTACTCACATCTGTGGCGGATGAGCCGCAAACCACCGCGTGCGGCCGATGAAACTGCATGGTACACTGTAGTCCGATGCTGTGTACACTACGTATGCCGACCATGTATGCCTGTCGATGTAGCTTCTTGTTGCATCAGAGCTTCTCATTGGAAGCCACAGCAATGCCCACAACAGATCTGCCAGTACTTTCTGGCAGCCAATTTGCACTTGCCGCCTCACCTCCGCCACTTTTGGCTACAAAGTAGTGGAAAGCGCAAACGGACCAGCCTCGTTTCTGCTTGAAGCCCCGCTCGACTGCCGCGTTGCGCCTACGGTGCGCCGTATCAGCAGCTCATCTCACGCCCGCTCCGCGCGTGCGCCGCGCCCCACCGCCGCCGCCGCGCGCAGCTACATGCACATCTGGGAGCTCAAGACGTTCTGGCACGAGGGCCGCATCTGCGAGGACGACGTGGAGGCGCACACATTTGAAGACATTGAGACGGCGCCCGCGACGCCGCCGGCGGAGGCGGGGCCGCTCGTGGCGCAGGTCGTGGCGGAGATGCTGCGCCTGCGCGATGCGTTCGTGGAGCTGCAGGCCCAGGGCATCAAGGCACGTCACCTCTTGAAGTTGTAGAAGGGGGAAACGGGCCTGGCCTTGATAGGTTTGAGGTTCTGTTGCTTCTGGTGCAGAGAGTGTGCGCCTGCGCGACGCGTTCGTCGAGCTGCAGGCCCAGGGCATCAAGGCACGTCACCTCTTGAAGAAGCGGGAAACGAGCCGCTATTTAGTGTGGAGGAGTGTGGTGAAGCTTTCGGGTTCACTGAGGTTTTTGTGGGGGGGTGAAGCGGTGGCGTGCGCATCGCTCACTGGGCAGCAGATCAGGCTCACCGCACGGCTCCAGCAGCGTGCCATGGAGCTGGTGAGCTAGTGTGGAAAGGGTCATTATATCGCAGGCCAGGGCATCAAAAACATCATAAACACATCACACCTTAAGTTGTGATGCAGCGCCTGTGAACACGCCCAGCAAGGGCACGGATGCCACAAGGAGCGTCGCCGGGAGGCTCTTCTGCCATAGGGTTAGGGTTAGGTAACCCTCACCCTAACCCTAACCCTTTCTGCCACAGTCGGTGCCACTGGGTGCTCATGGTGCTGGGGCAGCCTCAGTCTGTATAGCAGTGCTCCGGGAGAATGCCTTCGGCAGATGTTGCGCTGGTGTGCAATGGCAACACAACTATGGCTGTTGTTGCTTGTTCACAGCCCCTGCTGCAGGTGCAGTGAGTGGCAGCGTTGAACAAGCGTTTGTGGCATGACGCGCTGCTGGCTCTCCCCCTGTTCTTCCCCCTCTGCAGAACGACCTGGCGCAGTTCTGGCTGCGCAAGACCAAGAAGCCCGTGCTGGCGGTGCTGCTGGTGCAGAAGCCGGGGCAGGAGCCCAAGGTGTACAGGGGGACCAACATGGAGGTGAGACAGTCCACAACAACAGCTTTGGCTGGGGTGTACTGGGGCGTCACAAGCTGAAGTTGTACGAGGGTCCCCAGGGTACACAAGTTGAAGTTACGATCGGAGGCACGTCGCACATGTGCACTGCGCCGCTGGGGCTGAGGCAGAGACTTGTGGTGAAACAGGCCACAACAACAGCGCTTCCCCCCAGTGAACAGGTTTTTGTACTAGTGGTCAAAGTATGAACTTGAACGATCCAAGTTCATTTATACTCAGCCGTGGCCGTGGGGCGCGCACTGCGGCATCACAGGCTGAAGTTGTGCAGATCCCGATGTGCGCAAGTTGAAAGTGCGATCGGAGGCACGGCACATGTGCACTTGCGCTGCTGGGCCTGAGGCAGAGGCCCGTGCCAAAACGCGCTCGGGGCATGCCTGCTGCTGCAGCGCTGGGAGGCAGTTACCACACAGCGGCTGAGCACTGCTGCGCAGGCCAGCGTGCATGCATACCCTCATCGGTCGGCCGAGGCGGCAGCTGCGCTGCAGATGGCCCCAACCCTAACCCTACGTCGGGCATAGAGACCGCGAGTCGAGCAATGTTGACGCCCTCTGCGAAAAGGCGTGCGGCGGATGCTCGCACGCAGGCCTTTCGCGCACTCCGCGCGCCGCAGGTAGGCCGCAAAGGGGCCTTGGCCGCTGCGCTGCTGCGACCAGCGAGCCGCTGAGCCGCTGATGACCGCATCAACGCTCAGCTGCAGGTGCCCTCTCGGCGATGACGGGGCAGTGCATTCGAGCGCGCGGCGGCGGCGGCGCTGACACTACTGCTGGGCTGCTGACAACTGAATCGCGTGCGCGCCGTGGGCGTTGCTGAGCCGCTGATGACCGAAGGCACGCGCGATCTCTTGCGCACGCGGCATCGCCGACTGGCTCTCCACGGCCGCCGTCCGCGCCAAAAAATTCCGCTGGTCGCACCGTTCAGTTAGCACGCCGCCCCTTCCTTTGCTGAGCCGTCCGTGACGTAAGGAAACGAATCAAAAGATCGTTGAGCTCGAGGTGACAAGGTGTGGTGAGCCGCAAGTGCCTTCCGCCAATGACCGTGGTCGCCGCTGCTGCGGCAGTTGGCACTAGTCACACATATTGCCCCCCCCCTATCCCCCCCCCCCCCCTCCCCCTTCTTTACCCTGCCTCACACAGGTGTCCATGCCGACGGGGTCGCTGTGTGCGGAGCGCAACGTCATCGGCACGGCGCTCGCTGATGACCTGAGCCTGTGCCGCAGGGACCTGCGCATGGTGGCGGTGCTCGCAGTGACGCTGGCGGCGCCGCTGCCGCCGGCGACGCCGCAGGCGCAGACGCCGGCGCTGCAGATGCCGCCGGACTGCTTCGGGAGGTGCGAATGATTGCTGAGGTTGATGGACTGTTGAACTCTTGGTAGTCAACTGCTCTCAGAATGAGAGTTTAATACTGCGTGGTAGATGGAAAGGTGTGCACTGTGCATGGCGGCAGTGCTCGCAGCGACGCCGCCGCTGCTGCCGCCGCAGACTTGGCGAGCGCCACCGCTGCTGCGGCGGCGGGTGCAGCTGGGACTGTCCGTGCGCGTCAGAACTACGGTCGTTTCTGCGACATGCTATAAGTGTCAGATGTGCCAAAGGTGCATCATGCATGACATGATCGTTCTACGGTACAAATAGCATCATGCGAACTTGTGAAAAACATGTGCTATGGGCCTGACCATGCATGAAGTTGCAAGAGGTGGCAGCGCTTATCTTAGGCGCCAGCAGCATGCGTATGGCTTACAGAGTCGGCGTGCACAGATGCTGTGCTTTCGAATGTACTGCTACACTAGCTGTGTACATCAGCGGGAGCTGCCAGATCTGACGATGTTTGCTCGACTGCTGCAGTGCTGCTTCAATGCGGTGAGCAACGTAAATGGTAAGGGTTAGGGTTAGGGTCAAGGTCTGTGGCTAGAATTAGGGGTTTAGAGGCGGGCGGCGGCTTTGCTCCTATCACGCGATCTTGGATGGGTTCACATCACCATTATTCACAGTGTTTGATGATACTGTACACGTTTTGAATGAAGATGTTGCTATATTATGGTGTTGCTAACATACACTGCCCTGCTTGACCGCTTGCGTCCACGGCTTCGACACCAGGTTGACGAAGGCCGGGTCTTCTGTATTTAACGACACGCCGTGCGCATCACCGCTGCTGCCAGCGGCGGGAGCCTTTTCAAGGTACAGTGGATCATCTCCACGAATTTTTGCAAGTGATACTTGAATTCATGCATTGTGCAGTATCTATTTTCTGAATCTCAGGTGCTGGTGTATACTCATACAGAGTTGTAGCAGGCTTGCATTATGTTGCTTGAAAACACGTGAAAGAACCATTTGGGCGTTCTCATTTGTCATAGCGGTACCAGTGTGATGCAGCAGCCACTGGTGCAGCATGGCACGCCTCTCATTGTAATGACCAATCATGACTCTGAGTCATAAGTCTGACTCCAGCTCCATTCTGCATACACCATTCTCACGCAGCGACTGCACAACGAAGCGCCATATGCCAGCACACCCACACATCATCTACACTGCTACCTGTTGTCGCCTGCGCTGCCACGGCCACTCTGCAAGCGCCGCACCATTGCCTTTGACTGGCACCCCATGCATCTTCCGGCGCTGCCTTGCCCCGTGACACGGACACTGCGCGAGCCGGATGGGGTGCGGGTGCCAGCTCAGGGCTCAGGGTTAGCGTGAATCTTAGGGTTATCCCTAGGCATTGAAGCGACCAAAGGGCGACCAGCCGACCCCATGGAGACCACAATGGTGCCTGCGCTGCCACGCTGCGAGCGCCACACCATTGCCTGACATCCCATGCCTCTTCCGGCGATGACTCCTATGCAAGCGCCGCACCCTTGCCTTTGACCGGCGCCCCGTGCGTCTTCTGGTGTCAACTTCTCTTCTCATTCTCTGGTTGCGACAGTTACAGATCGGAAAGCGCGGGGTCACAGGCGGAGGCTCAGGCGTTTTCAAGCGCTGACGCCACTGGCTTCTACATGCGTGCGCGCCGCCGCTCCGAGTCGTGGCCAGAGCGCGGAGAGGTGAACCGCTGTGGACTGTGTTGTACTGCTCATGTACCGTGTGCATGGTGGAGGAGCAAGCACTGTTCACAAGCCGCCGCCGCTTTGCACTATTGCACTTGGTGGCGCGTCAGATGTCATGATGTATACGGCAACGTAGGAATGTCTCCACGAGAGCAGAGTCGCCCGTCAGACCCAGCGCAGCGGGACCAGACGGCGCGCGCTGCCTCCATGGCACCGAACTGCTCTCGTGTGCTGTGCCAAGTGACAGCTCGTGTGCTCCGTTGGACGGACTGTGCGTACGTTATCGAGCGCTGCCACTTGCGCGTGCACGCCAAGCGCAAGCACGTGCACTCCTGCATCAGAGCGCTTTGCGCCGAGCCGGGCTGTGTCAGGGTTGGGGTTAGGGTTAGGGTTCGGGTCTAGATCAGGGTTAGGGTCAGGTCGCCTGTCCGTCCACTGCATCGGTTATGCACAGGCCCTTCCTCGTGCTGTCACATTCATCGTGCGATGAATCGCAGGAAAAACTGAGCACTGCCGCAATAGCACCACCGAGTAGTCATAGCTAAGTATATATAGCGCCGACGTGTATGACGAACAGCGTCACGCGCATCTGGACCTAGGCATTGAACAACGGAGCCGCTTCGACACTTCAGACGGCCACATACCTGCGGTACGGTACCAACCGCTGCTGAGCACTGATGAGCCTCCGATGCTGGCCCTAATCCTCGTGCCAATATGCCAGCATCTCAGTAATGCCTGAGGCGCGTGCACCTGTATAGCACCCGGAAACACCATTATGCGCGGCGCTGTCGCACTCTGAGCGTGCGACACGCGCGTGCATGCCTCTGTCTGCTCAAATCACTCATTCGCTCACTCATTCACTCACTCACTCACTCATCCGCCTCGATTCGCCGCCACGCAGACCAACGGTGTGCTGGTCTGCCAGGAGGAGAGGCTGAGCGCTGCTGCGCACCAGCACGTGCACGCGCCGCCGCTCACGCGCATCGGCAGCTGCGACAGCATCATCCGCACCACCGACGCCAGGTGCGCGCCCCCCTTTTGTATTGCATGTTCAGTGGTACGCATGTATGAATGCGCGCAGCTGTATGTATGAATGCGCGCCGCTGTATGCGCTCTTACAAACTTGCTGGTGCGTCTGCGCAGTTGAAGTATGCGTCCAGAGCGAACCCAGGCATGCAAGTATGTTATACTTTCAAGTAAACCATAATGTACCATGTGCTGCATAGGTCGGCTGCCAGTTGAAGGCTTTGTGTACGTGCAAGGCACTTGCATATGTGATATGGCGCCTGCTTTTCTCTCGCTGCATTGCTTCGCTGCTCTTGCAGCGCGCCCAACACTCCAACACACAAGCCGGGCCACAGGCAAGTAGCCACGAAGTGGCTTGAAACGAACGGGCTTTCGCACACATGCAGCTTTAGCCTGCCGTAGAGAATACTCGCCTGATGCCCCCCCCCCCCCCCGCCCCGGCCCCCCACAACAGGGGGGGCGGGCTACCGCACATCAGATTAGGCTCTCCCGCGTAACATACCTCCCTGAGCACGAGTTGACCATGACTGCTGACTGCCCTGCTGGGTGTCAAGCTGCTGGATCGCTGACAGCCCCGACTGGCGATCAAGAACACTGGCTTTGCAGGTGCTTGCGAAGATAAATTCTGAAGATGTGTCTGTTGAGAACCCTGATGAAGCCCCTGTCTGTCACTGAAGCCATACGAGATGATGCAACTGCAAACATGCATGATGTGTGTGTTGCGAGTGTCTGCACTGAGCAATGGCCCTGTAAATCAGGAACGGGGCCAGTGCACTACCCTTGACCGACAGCATGCTTGTTATCGCACTCGCTGCCACATCATCACACGACCTTACCTGCCAGCCTCTGCATTAGATTCTGACTAGTTGCACGTATGCGTGTTTTCACAATCTACTACGTATGCACATGGGCGGGTGCTCATGGCATCGCTTCGCTGCTGGTCTTGTACGTCTGCGTGCGGGTATACATACCCACTCTGGCCTACCCTACATACCAACAGGAGCCAGCTGGTGCGCAGCCTGCACAAGGGGTCCGTGCAGAAGGTGAGCACCGCACTTCATTCTGTGGAGTTTACTTATATTACGGTGCTAATGTGTGTACTGTACTGAGTGCAAGTTCAGTCCGCCAACTCGCTGTAAACGCGTTGTACCGTGATGTTAAACAGTGATGCTCAGCATTTGCTAGCATTTCAAAGGCATGGTGCATATCCAGCGTAGGTGCCAGCGCTGCTGTCCGTGCTTCGCCACTGGCGCCACTGCCGCCGACAGTGCACTGTGAGCGCCTACGTGTCGGCAAAACGCGCACGAATTATTTGGCTGTGACTGCTGTTCAGCGCGTGGCGCCGGCCACACTGAGCCGACAGAAGCGCCTATCCTCACTGAGAAGCGCTGACGCAAATCACATGCAGGCACCGCCCTGTGGCATCCATGCATGGCTTTTGTGAACGCTGAAACCTTGACATTGCGCATGTTCTTGCCGCCTTGCTTTGCCGCCTCAAATCGCTTGCTGCGTGCATTGGTGAGCCCACGGAATGTTGAGTTGATGTTCCTCATTCCACATACTCGAAGTAGACGTTACAACTTGTCTTGGCCCGTCATATCCCCATGCCAAAGCGAGCGTGGACTCAGAGCTTGCGGTGGTGCTCGCCCCCAGCAGGTGCAGGCGCAGCACGCGGCGGTCAACCCCCTCAAGCCCTGCGGGGCGTGCACCGAGTGGCTGCGCAAGATAGCAGAGGTGGGCGTTCTGCAACGTGCGCTGCGCGCTAACGTTCACATGGTTTGTTTCGCTTGGCGTGCATGGCTGATGTGCGTCCAAGCACGAGGGCTCGCAGCTGCAGTGCAACATGCAGCGGCGGCGCGTGCGGGGCTGCCACTCACTCTGCATTAATTTTCAAATCTGCGCAGTGTCCATTGATCGCTCATTACTGCAGTGACAAGCTGACATCATGCATGATTGAGGTGGGTGGTCAAAGTGCGCATGTGCTAGCGCCGCCACTTGATGCTAGGGCGCTGTTGAGCGCTGATGCATTCTTGGAGGGGGGTTCGTATGCAATAGTGGCATGCCCCCCGCACACATACCGTAAGCTGGGTTCGGCGCCCTGTGCCGTGCTGTGCGTCCCAGCATGGGGGCTCGTGTGTAGCCAGTACTGCTTGTGGCGACTCTGCATGTTGCTGCTCACTTCTCGCGAGGCAGATCTGCGTGGTGTTCACAACGAGCCCAGCTCTCATTGAATGCAAGGAGTGTAGTCTAGCACGGCTCCAATGCTCGTCTTTGTAGCGTGAGGAGGCGATGCCTCGCATGATTGGCCGACAGCGCGCCTGTCTTTGCAATGATACACTTCACTGTGCCAAAGCTCAACCGCACATTATGATACGCACACTCGTTCTCCGGCACCAGCGCGGAGCTTTGTTGCCCGTCTTTACACTCCATGTCGTGTCCACTTTGTATTCAAAGTTGTGTCGGCTGAATGAGACCTGGCTGGCCGTGCAGCGCGCACCCGATTCAGAGGAAACAGCTTCTACCGTGAGAAACCAGTATGTCTGTGCAATCTAATGTTACATGTGCATACCGCGCTCTGTTGTGTGACCAGCCATATGCAAACGTGTTTCAGCTGAATACGGGACCTGGCTGGCCATGCAGCGCGCTCAATGCAGAATGAACAGCTTCACCGCAAAAAAAACGAAGCATGCGCAATATAATGCTGCTCTGCTGCGCTTGCTTTGCGCTGCCGCGCCAGGTGAACCCCGACTTCAAGGTCCTCACATTCACCGACACGACATGCGAAGGCGTCTACATTGAGTCTGTCACAAGCAGCTGAAATCCGGGCCAGTCTGTGACTCGCTTGGTACAAATCGCGCAAATTTGTGAGTACATGCAGTATGTAAAAAGGCTGTACATACACACGGACAGCGATGGCTCCCATGCGTGCTGTGGCAACACATGGTAAATAGACTCTAAACATGCCTCTTGACCATGTTATGTCAATGTCCATGCTATTATTCCTTCGTCGATTCATTTGGGAGTTCAGCACATCTCCCTGTATATTGCTTCT
Source organism: Tribonema minus (assembly GCA_017506865.1). Classification (NCBI taxonomy): domain Eukaryota; class Xanthophyceae; order Tribonematales; family Tribonemataceae; genus Tribonema; species Tribonema minus. The sequence continues at coordinate 173,266 of JAFCMP010000142.1, forward strand.
GGTACAGCATTCAACAGGCGTGAATCATTGCATGAGCGTCAATGCATGAAAGATGGGGCACAAGTTTTAAAAACCAGCTTTTGGCTGAGTTTCGTGGCGTGTGCCACATGCACAGCAGGCATGGCGCCATGCACAAGCTGCCTTGCATGAACTGGAATGGCATCATGCAAATGTCATTGCAAAAACGGTGCATGTTCGTGTGGTTGGTATGCAGCACGAGCGCACATACAAGCGTGAACCACACGAGCGTTGCCTGCACACAGATGCAAGCGCCCCCGATCGCTGCAACCTCAGACATGCCGATGCAACACTCGCAATTAGTTTGCCATTTGCCATGTGTACAAGCGCATATGCACACCACTCACGCTGTACTTCGAAAGTTGCACTTTCACGATGAGCTGTTATTTTTTTTCATGTTTTCCTTTGTCCTTGTGCATGGCACGCATTACAATGCCGCTTGCCAGAAAGCAGCAACGCTCATCCGAAGCAGGCACTCCATTACTATGACCAAACCTGATGCAGCTGCATTAACTTCGCCAATTACACGTGCATGCCAGCTCAATGTTGACACATTATTATGCAATGCTTGTTCAACAGTTGTGATGCATGCAAAGTATGTGAAGAAGCACATCAGCTTCGAGTAGAACTGAAGAAACCCCCAAGACAGCAA